>JARHVA010000086.1:6775000-6922500 GCA_037957365.1 Torreya grandis
ATCAAAAAATCTACAACAAAACTATTATGACATTAAAAATATGACCTAAAATTGATACACACCATCATCAATCTGCTCTAACCTTCAACCCATCTACTAGGCACACACTACCTTCACTTTGCCTTTGCTCATAACACACACACACACACACACTCTCAAACAACCTTTTAAGAATACTCACTCATTCTACCTCTTCTAGGATTATTAGGTCCAATAACCTATGTTATCACCTTCACCACCTTTCTTAGACAAACATGTTATATCCTCTTCACTCTCTACTAGTCCTCACTTACTCTTACCTTCTCTTTCAAATTTTCTCTCCTTTACTTGGTTCCATATTGATATAAGCCTTCACTTTGAGAACTTATTCATAAGTATCTCAAAACACCACTAGAAACCAACACATTTGGTTTCACAATTTATAGATATATAATGATTATCAAGATCAAAATGTTTCCCATTAGCCAAAACACATTCCTTTACCCTTAAGGCATCTTACATGCATCACACTTAAGCATCACTTTTTTTCAAACAAGCCTAAGTCACCTTGTAGGTCCCATAGAGACCCATCCACCTCTTTGACACTTCTCAAAGAAAACCAAGAATAGAATAAAACTTTAAAACTCATGAACCCATGCCACATGGTATACAAGTCCCCCTTAAGTATATAAAACCATCACATTACCCATATGATTAAGCGTAATTTGTTCAAATAACATTTTGTGTACATAGTCATCATGAATGAATACATAATTGACTTCTAAACCTTTGTTCATATTTCATACAATTATTAAAGCCTTAATAATTCACATATATGGTCCTCATAGAGTATAAAACACTCCCCAATATCTAATTCATCATGAGATGTCAAAACAACATCAATATGAGATCAAATACCCTTATCGGGTTACATGCATAACATGTATGAATACATAGTCAACTTTAAACCCTAATACATTTGATTGTAAGTATAATTAGACATTCAAATTAATATTTATATATTCTCCTTGGATTCATATACAAATTATCTTTCCACATGATTGTAAAATTATTTATAGATCAAAAATTATGACTCAAAGACCAAACACTAGTTTTCCCTTAGTTAAATTTGAATATTCAAATGCAAATGATCACATTTAAACCTTAGTCACTATGCTCACATCACATGCCCTCATATTATTAGATTAAACATTCATAATATATATTATTTTATTAATTTTTAAATTTAACACATATTTATCTAATTCCAAGTGTTAAACCTTGAATATGTTGACCTCATCTCGTGTACTCTTGCAATATTAATTCAACATGCACCATTGACCTTTATGGATCGGTCAGGGCTTTATATTATATATCTCACCATTTGATATTTCTCAAAATAACCATGATCATGACACTTATCACCCTCATATGAATTCTAAGTACTTATACTATTAAACATCATGCACTTCTTACCATCTCACTCAACATGAACCATTAGATCAAAACTGTATGATCACCTACACACCATTAGCTTTTAGAATAAGCTTGATCTTTATCTCTATTAAATAAAAAATAATTTGACTCTTTAATGTTTTTCCCACTATAGATATTCATTATATGATTTCCTATGATCCATCAGATCTTCATTTGGTCTTGATATTTAATTAACATCATGTAAAATAGTCTAAGAATGGGGACCATTGTTATCTTCTTAGAAGCTCAACTTTGCACCTCCATATATTTTTCTTCAATCAAGTTCATGTTCTTAAATTTGGACCATATGATCTCCTCACATAGGATAATCCAACTATGTGTTAATTTTCTCCTAGAACCCTCACATGTGTGAGATATAGTGTCACTAAAATGCCTCCTTAGATTTATCTATTCATGGAGCCAACTATGTCAATAACTATCTTCAAAGACCAACTTTGCACATGCATAGATTTTGTCACACTTCAATTCTTGACCTGATAGTTAACACATATAAAATAGGCACAAAATTGAATAAACCCTTATGATCACCTTCTCCTGATATATCCACAGGTGCGATATATGCTTATATCAATATGCTTACTCATCTCTTCTTGTTGAATTGTAAATTTGTCTAAGTATGGGAAAACACTATCAAAATTCTTGGGAGCCCAAATTTACACACACATATATTTGGTTGAGCTTTATTGCATGACTTCATACTTTATGTATAGTGTATATAATTAGATATTCATCATGTTTATGAATTAATCCTAGATTAGATAAGATAAATCATACCTACACTTATAATTGGGATACACTTGTTAAGTTGTAACATGACCAATATAGGGATCTGATAGACCTAATTAGTGGATCACTTGTCACAACATATCATTATAAGAAGGGATCTAAATTTTATAATATAACACAATCACACAATAAACCTAGTAGAGTCTTCAGGTTTAAAACATTCACTCTATTCTAATATCAAGAAAGTAAATATAATCTACTACACACCAAATTTTGGGGCACGAAGTGGAGATTAAAAACAATAAAACAAATAATTAAACTAAACATGTATTATAAGACATATACTCATGTCAATGTATATATAATCCTAATACATTGAGAGAATAATACAAATACATTATCTATCTACTCTTAGAAAGGAGAAATAGAGTTAGGAATAGTTACCTTTGAAGATGAACCTACCAATTCTCAATCTTCCCCTTGGCCAAGGAGCTTTGTAAGAGATTGTTGTGGTATGTAAGGATAACAAAAATAAATAATATCTAAGCTACACAACCTATCTAAACATCCAAAATGATTCTCCATAATATGATATCCATATCTCCAAAGAAAGTATGGAACCCTAATGTTCATTCCTCAAGTATAATTGTCAATAAGCAAATGTTCATTCGCACTTATTTGCTAATAATCATTCTCTTATAAAATGGTGGGGAATGAACTTTTATATATAGTTGGATCTTTCCCTAAATCCTCCTAAGAATGTTAGTTGTACAGGGTCAACCTAGTCAACCCACTATGTTTTTGGGGACAAATCACTAGGTTTGAGCTAGGTCATTCAAAAGGCTAACAACCCAAGAAAGTGAAAAATACCCCTAAACTATACTAGGTCAACCCAATATACCCAATTGTCCAAAAGGGTGTTAAGGTAAAAAAAGGAGGGATGGAAGGAGGAAACACTAGAATAGATAGGACTGATAAAAATAAGTTTAGGGTAAATGATTTTAGGAGACAAGTGTGTAGATGGCAAGTGGAAAAAGGGAAAATAATATTACAAAACATTGTTGGTCTACCTACCCATTTCTTGGTGCATCCCTTAAGTTATACACTTAGAGAGATTGAGACTTGATAGGTTCCTACAAGATTCAAAGTGTTTGTAATTAATTAAATTTTGAGAATATTATATTTATACATATTCCCTACTCAAATCTCATCATGTTTCACATGAGTTCAACATAGGATGGTGCATCAAGAAACAAAACATGATAACACACAACACTGATGCTAAGTAAAGTGTAGTAAATAATAATTAAGATAAATGAAAGGACTGAATTGAAAAATACATACCTTTTCTTACCTTAGTGTTGTAGATAAATTAGACTAAAAGAGATGTGTAGGTGTCCAATGTAGGGAAAACTAGATAAACCTATATAATTTAGTGCAAAAAATAGCCAAAAATTGAATTTTTTTTTAAGATATTCATGTAATAGTTAGGAATGACAAAGAAGATAATTGGCAATTGAGTATTGGTAGGTAAGGTTTTTAGAATATTGAAGGAAAATAAATGAAAAAATAATGGCAAATGAATGACAAATGATATTGAATAAATTAAAAATGATATTGGAAATCATGTAAAGCATAAATGGAAAAAAGGAATCTCAATGAAAGAAAAATATAACAAAGATATGTAAGAAAGTGAAAAGTAAGCTCATGTAAGATAGGCAAAAAGGAAAACATGAAAGAAAAAGAAAAAAGAAATTTAATTGAATATGGAAGACAAACATGAATAAGGCATATATTTAATAATGGAAAAAGGGTGTGGACTCAACTATCTATAATAGAAGGGTAATACAATAATGAAAAATGAAAGAAAAGAGTGATCCATAGTTACTCAAACTTGTTTTGTTTTGATCAAAGGATAGATAAAATTGAAATAAAGTAATGCTAGCATGTTTTTAAGAGGTGAAGAAGTAAATAAGAAGGTAAAAAAAAAATTGAATCATAATTTACTTATCAAGGTGGGAAATGAAATGGGTGGAGGGGAGAATGAAGGAGAAACCAAGGTAGAGGAAATCTTTATTAAAGTCAAGACACTCAAATTAAGTTTGTCAAAACAAGAAGATTATCGCCCTTGAGGACTCTAAAGAACTTCTCTTAGATACATAAGTATTAGTTCAATAAATGTATTATATATATCATCCCATGAAGGCTATATGCATGAAAAGTAAAATGGACCTACCTGCCCACAACATGTTCCCAATTCTTTAGGACCCCTTACAGAGTCATCTATCTACTGTGAAGATTTGGTACTTGCATGAAAAAGTAGGTAACATCAAAATATTTTTGTATTCTCCTTTTCTAATCTATTGGCCTACTGCACCCCAAAGGATCTCGGATCTATCATGAGTCAAATTGTGTATTTTGAACTTTGACTAGAAGAAGGGGATGTGCTTTGAATCATGTCTTTTAGTGTGATTTTGACTTTTAAAATCTATATGTTACCTTTTAGATACCATTCCCTTTTGTTTCAAATTATTTGGATTTTAAATTTATTGATGGATTTTTCTATTCCTCCATATGGATTTGGAAAACCAAACATGGGTGCGAAATATGAATTTCATTTGAATACTCAGGACAAGGTTGGTAAGAGAGAGAACTTCAAGGAACATGGGGTCTAAGAGTCTCATAAATATAGGTGAAATAAAAGTGATATCTTAATTTTTACATTATTTTATCCAATTTAGAGATAAAAAGAAGGGGAAATCAAGAGGATATGACACATGGAACAATTTGAGTTGCTTTAAATTGTAAAAGTGTGACAAAGGGAAATAAGGGATACAATGCCCATAAAGTGTGTTTCTATATCATGAGAATGAGGGAAATAAAGGAAAACATGCTAACATAGATTTTTTTGCAAATTTAATCTATCAAAAGAATCAAAAACTAAAGCTAAGAACAAGGATCAAAATAATTTTCTATAAAATGAATGACATGATGGTAATTTTATGAGGAGGGTCGGGTCCTATCCATGGTCTTATACTACAAATCATAAAACAGAAACCCACAAGGGTGGTAAAAGAGAATACCAAAAGATAAATAATACTATGGTAAATTAAGAGGTAAATAATAAAGAAATGGGTAAAATGATCATAAAGATACTAAAGTAAAGAGTGATATAAAAAGACAAATGAAAGAGGTATATAAAGACAAAAATGAAAACAAATGCTTAATGTATTGTGGAAGAAAACCAAAGAATGTAAAACACAATAATAATGCTAGTAAAATGAAATTAAAGGAAGGAAAGAAAATACACTAGAATAAATAAACATGAGATAAGAAAACAAGTAATACCTATGCTAATGTATGTATCAAAGATGATCATGTGAAATATAATTCTAGAAATCTTGGAAGGTTTTTTGAAGATGGATTTGTTATTATGCATTGTATAATATGAGTGGGCATCATAGGATGCACCAATGGGTAAGTGACTATAAGGATGGGCATCACAAGATGCCCCAACATGCGAGTTAGAGTGAGGTAACATTAAATAATAAAAATGATTTGCATTGGGTTAGTAGGTTCATTTGGAGATAAGTAAATGTGTTGGTTTGTTCAATTTTAAGGATGTTAAATGTGACATATGATTTGTAGGATAGGTATGAAAAGTTAAAGGACCATGTATGATATCCTTTAGAGTAAGAATTTGAACTAAGTACTCATTTGGTTCATATGACATAAGAGGTTGAGGATCAATGGATACAATGATATGCTTAAAGTTGTTCATGTGAGTTATCCTTTCCTTATTAGTGTAGGAAGAAGGATCAATTATGGTTTGAAAAAAATTAACATATGATATTTGTTCATTAGGTAGTTGATGTTGGTGTCATTGAGATTCTTGAGATTGAATTATAGAAGCTTGAAGATAGTTTTGATAATGATGTTTTGTGATAGTATCAAGATTGAAATGTGGAACAAGCAAGGAAGAAAGAATAAAATGATGAAGATCACAACAAGAATGATGTGAATGAAATATAGTATCATGCACCAACAAAATTTATCAAGATTGTACCATTTTGGAGGAGGTTTGGAAGGATCAAAGCTCATGGATTTAGAGGGTGGAAATTTATTCTTAAGTTATTCTAGACTTAAGGGAGGGTGGGTTGGGTGAACATTGATTGAACTGGATGCTTCAATTTAAGGTTGGGAAGGCTTCGATGAATTAATGTTATGAGAAGATGATTGAAAAGATACCTTAGTAGTTGTTTGAGGTGGTTCAAATTGATTTGTAAGAAAGTCTTGCATTTTTGCTTGGTATAAGGCTTCTTCTAAATTTTTAGGTGAAAATATTTGAACTTTGTATTTAAAGGGAGGTTTAAGAGAAGTGACAAATAGTTTTAAAATATATCAACATTCATGTTATGGTCAACTTTATGAGAAAGATAATTCATTAGGAGGTTACTTGGCATTAATGAAATGGCTAAGCTAATTTTTAGGAAGGTCATCATGTTAGAATTCCTTCACTAAAAAATTGACTAAATCCTCTAGTTATGAGATGGAATGTCTAGGAAATTGGTTGTACCATTCAAGTGCATCACCAAAAAAGGTTTTGGCTAAGATATTGGTGGTAACAAAGGTATTAGTTTGGACCAATTCCTTATAGAGATAACCAAAATATTTAAGAAAGATAGAAGGGTCCTTAGTCCCATTATATGTGATAGTTGTATAAATGTTTCCAATATATATAGATTTAATGAATTGGGATAAAGTCTCATTTTGAATATGTTGAATCATTTTGTTATTCATTAGAGGTTGAGGGATGATGTTCCCATTAGCATTTCTGAGAGGAGGGACAAAATTTTGATTTGGTTGAGACATGATGAATTGAGGTGGTTGAGTAATCATGTTACATAAATGTTGTTGTATGTTCATCATTTGAGACTGATTATAAGTTTGAATGATGTTCATTTGATTTATGACTTGGGCAAGAAATTGAGTTGTATGAATAGGTGGATTTGTGTTTGTAGGATGGGCATTAATGTTGATAGGAAAAAGATTATTTGTGTTGGTGGGAGGAGGAAAATTTTAGGTGGAGGATTCCCAAAATTGGTATTAGGAGTAGGATTAAGATGACTAACCTCAACTACAATACATTATGTAATGAGTGGTTTTGGTTTAGGAGAAAGGGAAGGAATAAATTGGATAGTTTCATCTGTAGTAATGAAATAAGTGAGGTTATTATCTAAATCCTTGATTATGTAATGTTTTGGAATAAGAGAAGGCTAAAAAGATGTCATCATGATTAAATAAGACTAGATAACCACATAAGGAGAACAAAAAGTGACAAAAAATAGTATAGGGTCGATTGGGTTGATATTGTAAAATAAATAGATATGTAAAAAGCTATATAGATAGTAAAGGGTCAATTGGGTCAATATTGTATAGTAGACAAGGGTTGAGAAAGGTCTACATATAGTATAGGGTCAACTGGGTCGATCATGTATAGTGAATAGAGGTTTAAAAAAAGGTAGATTCCTTATTTTGCCTATATCTTTATTTTTACTCATCCATTTTGCAAATTGTAAAATGTGTTGGATTCATGATGACGTATCAAATGAAAATAGGGAAGATGAGAAATTTGATAGAAAGTTGTGAATAATAAAAAATTTCAAGTAATATAAAGAAGTAAATACTAAAGGGAAACAAATAGTCAATTAGATTAATGCTAGCCAATCCAATTGAAACACACAAAGTAAAATCTTGTGATGACATTAGATAATACAAGATTTTGTGCACACAATTAAACAAAGAGAAAGAAAATAAATTGAAAATTAAATATAACTAATCAGTCAACCTTATTGTTAATTAGATTATTAAGAATTATTTTAAATGTGATTGGAAGTTGGTTATAATCAAGGTACTAGATATTAATCTAAAGATGGTTTTAGGTAGTTTAGGTTGAAAAGGGCTATATTGACAAATTTTACAAGATTGTTATTGGGGCATACCCCCTCAATTAACACACTAAAATGACAAGGGTGTTTGGTGTTTATCTATAATATACCATTAACCATGCTTTATACTTGACCAGAGCATCAAGTTGGATTCCCCCTTGGTGATGAAATCTAAGTAGGTTTGCCTAGGGTGGATAAGATGTTAAAGTAATTGTTTATGTTTTGTGATTTATTTAGGTGTGCATAGAATAAAAATAGTTAAACTAAGTGATTAATTAAAAATCCATTAATTAAACTATGTGAACTATTTTAAGCATGCAAATAATAGGAAAAGAAAGTGTGAACTAATTACTAGTAGATATAAGGTTAATTCTAACTTTTAAACAAAGTATAGTGTTGACACTATATGCAAAAAATATAGAATAGGCTCAACAAGGGTGAACCTATACTATAGAAGCAAGGTCTAAAAATGTACTAGGTCGGTAATGTCAATCTAGTTATTTCAAATAGCACAAATAATATAGAATTGGGTTAGTAGTGTTGATCTAGTTGACTATGAAAGGGTAGTTTTGAAGACTGTAAACTATGAAAGGAAAAAGGAAAATAAATAAATAAATAAATAAAAAGGAACCTTGGTAGATCAGAGATGTAATGAATAAATATTCTTAATGAAAAAAATTGAAGTATATTGGAAAAACTTGTAAACTAGGTCGATAAAATTGATCAAGTTATATAAGAACCTACTAAAAAAGTGATGAAACTATAAGGGTTGGTTGGATCAACCTAGTAGGTTAAATTGGGTGTTTGAAAAGCTAGAAACTTGTACTAGGTCAATTGGATTGATCTAGTTGACTATTCTTGGAAACCTATACATAAAGCAAAATATCTAAGTTGATAGGATCGATCCAGTATGTTAAAATATATGATCAAAATGATGATAAAAATAATGACTAAAAGAATGAAAAATTGAAGGAAAGCCTATAAGGATTAGTTTCACATTGGGTTCACCAGAATGTATACAATTATAAATACATCATGTTTATGAATTAATCCTAGATTAGATAAGATAGATCATACCTACACCTTCAATTGGGATACACTTGTTAAGCAAGAAAATGAAAAATATGGGGATCCACTAGACCTAATTATGGGATCAATTATCACAACATATCATTCTAGTAATGGTACCATATCTTATAGTCTAACACAATCACACAACAACCCTAATGGAATCCTAAGGTTTAAAATGTTTATTCCATTCTAATAACAAGAAATTAAATCGAATCTAATACATGTCAAAGCTTGTGGCATAAAGTGGGGGTTAGAAACAATAAAATAAACAACTAAACTAGACATGTATTGAAGACATATACTCATGTCAATATATATAATTCCTAATACATGGAAAGAAGAATATAAATCCATTATATATGTACTCTTACAAAGGATAAATAGAGTTAGGAATACTTACATTTTAAGACAAATCCATTAAGACTTAATATCTCCCTTAGCCAAGGTGATTCGCAAGATATTGTTGTGGTATGTAAGGACAACCAAGATAAACTAACTCCAGGATACACAAACTATCTAATCATCCAAAATACTTCTCCATAAGATGAGATTCGTATCTATAAAGAAAGTATGGAATTCTAAGCTTTATTCCTCAAGTAGAGTGGTCAATAAGTAGATGTTCATTTTCAATTATTCACTAATAATTCTTTTCTTATCAAATGGTGGTATATGAACTTATATATATAGGTAGATATTTCCCTAAATCCTCTTAGGAATGTCTACTGTACATGGTCAACCTAGTTCACCCAGAGTGTTTTTGACGATAAATCACTAGGTCTGAGCTAGGTCAGCCCAAACTTTAACAAGCTAAGAAAGTGAAAAATACCCCTACAGTGTACTAGGTTTACCCAATTGACCTAGTATATCTGACTATCCAAAAGGGTATTAATGCAAGAACAAGAGGGATGGAAGGAGGAAAAGATTGGAATAAGTAGGACTAAGAAGAATAAGCCTAGGGTAAATGGTTTTAAGAGACAAGTGTGTATATGTTAAGTGGAAAAAGTGACAACAATATTATGAAGCACAGATGGTCTATCTACCCCTTTCTTAGTACACCCATTAATGCATGCACTCAGAGAGATTGAGACTTGATATGTTCCTGTAAGATACAAAGTGTTAGTAATTAATAAAAGTTTGAAAATATTATGTGTAGACACATATAAACTAGGTTATAATGTGATAAAAACCATATAACCAACTCCACCTAACTCATCCATACGTGGAAATTATGATATCATTAAAGTACCTACTTATATTTTCTACCATTGGACCCAAAATGTCTAGATGAGAATAATAATGAACTGAGTGAATTCCACTTATGCACATAAGATATCTAAAGCATATAAAACCTCTTATAGGACCCCTTTAACACCATCAATATTCCATACTCATCCCTGAACATATTTATCCATGTCAAAATTGATTATCAACCCCAAGTTTCCTTTAAGCATATTAGGATAAATACATTGCACACTTTGTCATTGTCACTTAGAATATCCAAGAACTTCATCCACTCACCAAGAAATATACATGACATCACCAACACATAATTTATAACTATCCAAAAATTTCCCCCTTTGTCATTGATGTCAACAAGCATCACATAACAATATATATCTCACCTTCCTTCTCTTTCTTCAAGCACTCCCATAATAGGAACTTTCTCCCCCTTTGACACAATGATAAAGTGGGCACCAATTGATCCTAAAGACCTAAAAATACCATAAAAATAGGAGAGTACCACATTATAAATGTGATACAAACTCCCCCTTACCTTGATCTTGCCTCTTTTTGTCTTTCCAACTTCCTCTTGCTCCATGCTAATACACACTTTAATCAAACACTACAATCAATGAAGAAAGAATGCAAAAATATGAATAAGTTTGATCAAGTCATCATACCAAATTTATTTAAATATAATATATATAAGATATCAATACATATTTAATATGATTTAAGCATCTCATTTATGTTTCTCCTTACATCATGCAAATATCCTCAAGTCATTGAAGTTACCTGAGTTAGATCCCCCTAACTCCGTGCATATCACATTTTAATTCTTAACCATGCAATGAAATATAAGGTAAATCTTAAATGAAAATCTAAGAGGGATTCCCCCAAATATATTATATAAATTTCATTACTTAAGCATCTTTATATCTCCATATACCATGAAGAACCACTATATAGGCTTACTGGCCTTCTATATCAGGCTATCATAAGGACCACTAGAAGTACTTCATGACACTAAACAAACATTAAACATGATATAAAACAACCTAATAACTCTCCTTGAAACATTAATACTTTTATATTTTTTAAATATTTAGCAAAAACCTCAAATCTTCATACTAGGCCAGTCTAGACTCTTTTTAGCCCTACCTAGAACTTGCAAAGCCCATAAATTTTAGTAGACACATCTTCAAGACCTAGGAATTCATATCTAGAGATATCTCATATTCCTACTCTATAATACCAATTTTAATCACCTAGATCATCATTTTAAACATACTTCCTTCACAAACCTACTAGCCAATTAGGCCTCCATATTGACAAAAATTTGAATATCTCAGAATATAAAAACCTTCAGATCTCTATGAAGATTTATTTGACAACAAATTTGGCCCATTAAACCTATTAAAAATACTTAGACATTAACACATAATGTATAACACTTTTATAGCAAAACCCAAAAACCTAAAATCTCAAAACAAATAGAGTCAACAAACTTCTTTCTGGTGAACATCCACCTATGAAAATTCTTATACACATAGAGAAAAAAATTACACACTTATGGACCAAGATTTTATCTTATAAATTTATGGTAAACCATACATATAATCTCATTGCTTTTGACCTACAACAAGACATAAAATTGGGAGCACACAAAAAAACATCATACCTTCTTTCTCAAATTTAACTACTTAGTTCTCTAATCTTAGGATTTGACTAATTACAAAGATCCCTTTAACATCATGCTTCAATGAGAACATGACATCTTCAACAAGTCTTCAAATACCATCCAATCATAGTCAATACTCATATAGAGACACTTCCTCTTCATAACACTATGAACTTCCATGGCATACATAACTATTCAACAAACCTTTAATAGGCTTAGCAAGAGAACATAAGTCTAAAAGAAAGGCCTTCAACTTATAGGCTCACCTAGAATCTCCTCCAAACTAATATGTGGATAGATATTTGAAACTCACATTTATACCAGAGCATCCAAACCATGATCAACAAGCTAAATTCTTCTCAAGATAGGACCACTAAGATTCTTTACAAGTTTCTTTTCTTTAACAACATATATATTAAAAAATGCACAAACATACCTTGTTTTCATACCATCTCATCAAACAATATTTGATAGCCAGGAAAGAAGTAAAAAAATATAATAATAGAAAAAATAATTAGAGTGGGAAGGCATGAAATAAGTGAAAAAATATGAGAATAGAAAAGGAGGCATTAAAGAGGTGTTAAAAGATCATATTATCCCAATCCTAGACATTCCAAGATCCTTTTTCAAGCTTGATGCCTAAATAGAGAAGAGGACTTGTGTGTGTGTGTGTGTGTGTGTGTGTGTGTGTGTGTGTGTGTGTGTGTGTGTGTGTGTGTGTGTGTGTGTGTGTGTGTGTGTGTGTGTGTGTGTGTGTGTGTGTGTGTGTGTGTGTGTGTGTGTGTGTGTGTGTGTGTGTGTGTGTGTGTGTGTGTGTGTGTGTGTGTGTGTCTTGATACACCACCCCCGGCCCCATAATATTATGTTTTCTTTATCGTGCTTTTTAGTAGCTATCTGTCATTAGGTATACTGGGATCTAGATGAATTTTATGATGACCTTATGGTAAATTTTTTGTATATTTTCCTAAGATTTTTATAATTCACTTATTCTTCTCAAATTTTCATCCTATTATGTTTTTTATTAATTATTTAGACTCTTAGACTTGATAAAATACTCCCTAAGATTCATTGTTAGTATCCTTTTTTGCATGTGTGAATGATCTTCTTAGGTTATATAATGAATATACCTTCTTCATATAGTTTAATAAATCAATCTAGGTACAAATTCTCTATCCAATTATATTATTTAGGTTAGATACATTAAACACAAGACATATGTGAGTGGATTGGGGTAACTCCAACTTGTATGCCACACCACCCATTTTTTTTTAGGATCTAATAAGGGCCATCATACTTAGGATAAATTATTTTTATCCTTTTTATCTTGATTCAAATAAATATAATTATATGGTTATAATTGCACAAATACCCTATCATCTACATTAAAATTCTTCTCACTAAAATGTTTATCAACTTGCTTCTTATTTGTATTATGTGTCAATGTTAAATTCTCCCTTAAACTAGCTAATACCTCATGTTGATGTGGAATATGTTCCTCAACAAATCAAAACTTGGGTTCAACCTTCAAGGATGAATTTATTTATGGGTTATGATATCCATAAATATACACAAAGGGAAACATTTTATAATAGGCCTAGAAGGAAGTTTTATACCATAATTTTACTAGTTGTAGCTAATGGACCCAATGTTCCTGTTTATCTGATGTAAAATAATGGAGATACCCTTCTAGTCATTTGTTAAAAACCTCTATTTTCCATCATTTTGAGGAAGATAAGATGATATATGAGAAAAATAATTTCCCAAACATGTAAATAACTTAGTCTAAAATTTACTAGTGAATATAGGATCATGATCACTAACAATGAGTTTGGGGGTACTATGCAACTTTTGAATCATATTGAGAAAATCAATATTTATTTTTAATGGATACAAATGGATGATACATAAAAAATGAACATAATTTTTGAGGCTATCCATAACTACCAATATGATTTTTTTTCCTTTAGAACTTGTAAACCTAGTAATGAAATCCTTGAAAGCCTCATCCCACTACTGGATAAATATGGATAATGGTTGTGGATGACCTAGTATCTTAATTATTTAAAATTTATTCAATTGACAAACTGATGTAGATGATACACTATACAACTCACTCACTTGTCTCTTATTTTAATATATCAACTATTTGACAAAGGTTCATAGATTCACTTATTCTTTCAATGATTCAAAGGTTCACTAATTGTATAATGGTTCTTAGGATCTTTTTTAGGCTCATGGAAATCCTATTGTTTCACTTAACCAACTTAAAATACCTCACAACATATCTCTCATATCATACACAACTTCTTTTCTCTTTGGTAGATAGTCTTGTAGCCTTTTCTTAGTCTTTTTCTTCTTTTACAGTTTAGTATGGACTAATTTTGAGAAACTATTGACATATTCTAACACCCTCTATCATTTTACCTTTCTTCATTAAGTTTTAAATATTGGGTCTAATTATAAGTCACACTTTTACCTCTTTTATGTCAATATTTAGGCCTAATTAGGCCTTCACTACCCCTGTCATACTCAAGGTCACTGTATACAAACCCTAATGCATGGTTTGCAAGGTCTACAATCACTTGAGATGGATAAAATTGAGTGCTAGTGTTCCAAAAAGTATTTCAAAGGACTATAATTTTTTTTGAATATATATATTATCATCACACACCTTTTCCAATCAATATAATCCATTCTTTATGTCTCTACTCCATATTTGTCTTAAGTTCTTTCATTGATTATGTGTGGAGTCTCAGTTTGGTACAGGGTTCAAGCACCATTTACAATGAAATACTTGTATAATGAATTAAAACTACCAAGTAACTCTTATAACATTGAATAATTAATTAATTTCTATAACCTTCCATATAAACAACCCAACTGATGATGTAAACCCATATTTTGCTTTCTAAGAAAGAACACAGGAAACATGATATGCAAGGAAACCTTTTCAAAGGATGTTTAAATAAATTAGTAAAATGTTTGTAATACATATAAAAAACTAACCACATAAAAAAAAAATATTATCAAGTCATCTTTATTGATTTTTCTTCCCATACATTATCATACACAGTCACTTGAAATGCTCAACATAGAAAACAAGGGTTTGCCATTATTATTATTTTTGTCTTAAAAATGAGGAATACTTGTTTTTATTTCTTGGATATTAGAATCTCTACATATTTTAATGAGTCTTATACAACTATCTCAAAGTAATAAATAACAATATTTATATCAACTATAACTTCTATAGCCACTTTTTGTCCTACCAAAGGTCACTAACAAGCAAGTTTATACTTTTGAAACAAATACCAAGGTTTATGTCCATACAAGTATCAATTAAAACCCATTATATACACATGGTGTATTCAAGGAATCACATCAAGAACTTTGACACTTTGAGAATTATTGTAAAGTACTCTTACAACACCCAAACTATACCAAAACCTTTCAAAAATTCAAATTATGAAAATTGGTAGGAAAATGCCATTTTGAAAATCTAGCCTACCCAAGCACCCATAGACACTTTTAAAACATTAAAAAGTGTTTCCTAAGACTCTTAACACCCATTTAAACACACTAAGCATGATTATTGATGACAAAACATATGATGAAATTAAAAGTGTCTAAACAAATATATGCCAAGTAATGATGATTCTACATCATACTAATAAGGTATATAAATAATTTTCCTTGAAGTTCAACTAATATTAGATTTTTCTTATCCTAAATTTTTTTCTCTCTTGTCTAATACAAATATGCAATACCGCATACTCGTAGGTCCCAAGGCCTATGAATGACACATAGACCTCCTTGTTCTTTGACCAATACCATCTTGTTTCCTCCTTTGAGGTTACCTATTTGAATGTTGATCTCCAACATGATAATATTTATCATATTATTTTTCTCCTATGACAAACCTACACATGGAACACATAAGTTAAACATAGCCAACTCTTTATCTCATATTAAGTCACACTCTTGCACTTGCATGGTTATCTTTGTTATGCTTAGATCTACTGCTTATTGGATTGTGTCTTATTGTGTCATATTTTTAACTATAGTACTCTCAAAATTTTCAATATTATTATTACTCACTTGCTTCTATTCACTCTACACTTGATCAATTACTTCACTTTCCATAGCAAAATTTCTCAACATGTCAACCTTCTCAACAAAGTTGTAGAAATAGTCCATGCTCCTTATTAAGGATAAGTGACAAGCCAAGTTTGCAAACAACCCTTCCAAGTGATCATTGGAAAACATCTCATCCTATTGGTCTAACTATAATAACTCCTTGATGACTGAATTAAACACCTCATAATTCTTGTTAACTATTGCACCCTCTTTTTCTATTTTCTTGGAAACTAATACTATATTGTCTTCACCTTGGCACTTATTCTCAAATGACATACTCTTATTCTTAATTATATAATTGAATTCTTTGTGCAATTATTACTTCTCTCAAAACATCATCACACTACTTGGTATCTCTTTCCATGCTTGACTATCCTTCAATGGGGTTAGTGTGTGCTTGTTGTCATCCTTCTCAATGGTGTTGGTATTATCCCTACCATCATGCATATCCATCCTATAATACTAACATGGTATACTAAGGATGATATTTAAATCATAAATGGGAATCACATCACACAAAATTATGTCCTTATACCCACCTATCTACAAGTCTATATAACATTTTTCATTCACTAGGACTTGATTACTATTTCGAATCCAAGAGAATTTATAAGGACTTATATTATCATTACTTTATAATACTAAATTAGCTACCATCAATTAAGACACAAGATTATCCATGATACCATATCAATTATGGCCTTACAACATTTACCTTTGCTCTTCCACATGGTCTTGATCAACGTCTTTCTCTATAGTGGTTCTCTCTCCTCATGGTTTATCTTCAAAAGGATTGTTCTCATCAATATATTCTCCCCTATTTTAGGTTATTACACATAGTTTGTAAATGAATCTACACTCTCCTATTCTTATTAAATAATTTTATTTATACTCTCACTTCAAGAGTTACCACTTTGAATGTCTTCTAGACACTCATATGATCTATGTCTTGAAAATTTATTACACTTGAAGCACTTTCCAATAAACCAACTATTACCTCTTCCTCTACCATATGATCTTCCACCTCTATATCCATAACCACCTCTACTAAATAAACTTAAACTCTGAAAACTACTACCAACTTATTTTCTTTGACTTTTCCATTAATTTATATTACTTGGCTATCCTCTTTCTTCTTGTTTACCTCTACCTCTATAGCTTTTACCACCTCTCCCTCAGTTTTGTTGACTTTGACTACTAGAAAAATTCTCCTCTATCTTAAATTCATCTTGATAGGACCCATATACTATTTTTAGTGATAAAATACTTATCTCATCTTGAATGACAAACTTTAGGCCATTGATGTACTTGGGAACCTTATTTGCATCATCCTCTATGTGTCCTGATCAAATAGATAGCTTGTAAAATTTCTTTGTGTACTCTTTCACCATCATGTCTTTTTATATTAGATTTTGTATCCTCCTAAATAAGTGGGTTTGATATTATTTAGGTATGAATTTTAATTTCATCTTATCCACCATTATATCCCATGACCTTATCTTCTCTTTTCCCCTTCTTCTTTCTTCTGGTATGCCATCCCATCATAAGGATGCATGACCATTTAACCTTGTCACTACAGACTTAAAAATCTTTGTCTCATTAACCTATTCATAATAAAATTAAGTATCCATGTCTATGATCCAACCAATGTGATCTTCCACATTAAGATTACCATCATACATTGGCACCTTCATCTTGGGTTTTGATGTCACTCCAAGTACTGCTATTATAAACCTCTCTTCTACTCTACCTTCATCTCCTTCCTTTATTACTTATTCATGATTAAAATTATCCTCACCTTCATTCACATCACCCACGTTCACCTCTCTTATCTAAGATAAATCCAGGGCTTTCAACCTTGCTTGTGAATTCCTTACCTTAATAATTAGTGCATCAACTAATTGTAACCTTATTTGGGATGTTATTGTTCCTCATCCTCTACCTACCATTTATCCGTATTATATTCTTAATACATCCTAATCTCTAATACTAAATTTTTTATAGGATACATTATATAACTCACTCATTTGTCTCTTATTGCAATATATCAACTATTTAACAAAGGTCCATAGATTCAATTACTCTTTCAATGATTAAAAGGTTCACTAATTGTCCAATGGTTATTAGGATATTTCTCAATCTCATGAAAGTCCTGTTGGTCCACTTAACAAACCTAAAATACCTCAAAACATATCTCTCATATCATATAAAACTTCTTTTCTCCTTGGCAGATAGTCTTGTAGCCTTTGTTAGGTTTTTTCCTCTTATACGGTCTAATATATACTAGTTTTCAGAAACTACTAACATATTATTACACCATCTATCATGTTCCCTTTCTTAATTAAATTTAAAATTGTATATCTATTTGGAAGTCACACTTTTACCCCATTTAGGTCATTGTTTAGGCTTAATTAGGCCTTCACTACCCCTATATATACTCGATCCTCTACAACCATACATATCCATACATAGTTTGTGCAATTCCTTTACTATTTATTCATACCTATAAAATTAATTTTTTTTTTCTAATTTTAATCAATTATAAACACTTTTATAACAAGATTTGGTATAAAAACCTAATGTAGGGTTTGCATAGTCTACAGTCACTTGAGAGGGAGAAAATTGAGTTTTAATGTTCTAAAAATGATTTAATAGGAGTTTTAAAGATTTTTAAGAATTATATTATCAAAACACACATTTTTAAATAAATATAATCCCATATTTATGTCTCTACTCCATATTTTTCTTAAGTTATTGCACTAATTATGTGTGTAGTCTCAGTTTGGTACAAGGTTTAAGTACCATATGAAATGAAATAATTGTTTAACGAATGGAAACTACCTAAGTCACTCTCAAAAAATTTAAATAGTGTAATACCAATAATTAATTAATTTATATAACCTTCCATACAAACCACCCAACTAATGATGTAAACTCAGGTTTTGCTTTCTAATTAAGAACATAGGAAATATGATATGCAAGGAAACCTCCTCAAAGGTAGTTTAAATCAATTAAGAAAATGTTTTTAATACATAATAAAACATATAAAAAATTAACACACACCATAAATATTATCAATTCATCTTTATTCATTATTATTCTCATACACAGTCACTTGAAATGCTCAACACAGAAAATAGGGGTCTGCCATTATTTTTTTTGGTCTTCAAAATGAGGAATCCTTATTTTTATTTATTAGAGATTGGAATATTTCCATATTCAAATGAATAATATATCACTCACTCAAAAAAATAAATAACAAGTTTTATATAAACTATAACTTCTCTAACCACCTTTTATCTTATCAATGGTCATTAACAAACAAGTTTATTCTTTTGAAACAAATACCAAGGTTGATGTCCATACAAGTATCAATTAAGACACATTTTATACACATTTTTTATTTAAGGAATCACATAAAACCATTTTAAACTTTTATAAATACTTAAAATTACTCCTACAAAACCCAAACTAGATCAAAACCTTTCAAAAATTCAAATTATGAAATTTGGTAGGAAAATGCCAATTTCAAAATCTAGCCTACCTAAGCACCCCTAGACATATAGTTTATTTTTATATCATAATGTATTTAATTTACACTAAAAAATTACAAAAACCTCAACCATGTTGAATATTATAAATCAAGATGTGTATCCATATCATTCTCCCATTATGATCCTACTTCTAACAAATATGTTTTCTAAAAGGTCGTTGCACATAACAATGCCTCAACTAATTCATCCTTCCTTGAAAGTGCATATTCTACCCATTATATTTTACTTTATTATATAATATTTAAAATTAATATCCCTAACATTTTAGTCACCCATTTTTTTGTTATTATGATTAAAAAAATTGTTATAAACAATAATTTATATTATCATGATTAGTCTTTACCTAAAATTGTCTACCAATCAGATAAGGTCTCCATTTATTGAATGCATAAAGAATAGCCACCATATATTAATCATAGATTATATTGATTTTATTTTATCACTTAATTTTATTAATATAAAATTCAATGGGTATTCCTTCTTTTGTTATTACTTTCCTCATGACATATCCTAATGCATCACATTCAATAATAAACATTTTATAAAACTTAGGGGTTGCCGAAACTAGAGTGGTACACATAGAATTTTTCAACTTCTAAAATAACTTGGTAGTTATTTAAATCCAATTTAATTAATATTTATTGAAAATGATGTCAATTTAATTACTATTCTACCATATTTATGTACAAATATGTGATAGTAACCTATTAGCCCCAAAAATATGCCAAGGTTATTTAGGGTCTTTGGCACTTGCCAATACATCATAGCCTATATATTATTAGGGGTTACTTTTAATCCTTAATTTTAATAAATATGACATAATTAATCCACCTCATGGACTCAAAAATCATAATTGGAAGGTTTTTCATAAATTTCATGTTGCTCCAAAACTAATAGTACTTGTTTCACATGCTTCAATTTTTATTCCCAAAATATGTTGTAGATTAGGATGTCATAAAAAAACCAACATAAAATTCCTTAAAAATTCCTAAAAATAGTATTAATAAAACTATAAAATGTATATGGTGCATTTTTGAGACCAAAATTCATGTCCATAAACTCATAATGGCCTTTATGTGTTCTGAAAGTTATTTTAGGGAATCCTCATTTATGATCTAAATTTGATGATAGCCAAAATGAATATATAATTTGGTAAAATAAATAACACCATGTAATTCATATATAAAATAATAAATTAATCTAATACGTAACTTATATTTGAATGTGTACTTATTGAATTATTTATACTTAGGGCACATCCTCCAAATTACACCTTTATTCTACACCATGACCACTAGGGAAAAATATACAATTTGGATATGTAATAAAATACTACCTCCAACATTTAATGCACATTATTTTCAATTTCACCTTTATATAAATATGGATACCTATACGGTATGATGTTTGGTAGTGTATTACCTAGTATGAGTCTAATGGCATGATCATGTTATCTACTCAGTGGTAGGACTTTTGTCATTGCTCCAAAAACATTTAGGTGATCATAAAAAATCAATTATATATTATGTTATGTATATACATTTATTATATGAAATTATATGTGAAATAATAATTATACAAATCACTTAGCCTAGTTTTTAATAATCTTCATCATCTGATGTGAGTTAACTATTTTGGTAGACATTGCCCATACTCCTTATAGTTAAAATGTCATACCTTTACAATGAAATTTTATGAATAGTTATTTGAAATTCATATCTATTTTAAAAAAATTCATGATCCATTATACTACCAAAATAATTGCATCCCCACCCATGGGAATAGGTAGCATAGTTTAATTAAGTAGGAAGTGCCTGATGGAAAACATAATACTATGGTAGTTTCCATTATAGTTGACTTTGCCACCATCTATAATCATGAATTAAAATTATGGAGTTGGAAAAATAAAATAGTTAAAATGAGTATCCAACTTATTATTTATTAAATTATGTGTAAGTATTGAGTTAGTCAACAATTTCACCTTCTATTTCTTGAGGAAGCCTACCACCTTAAGAGTTTGAGGAGTAATTATACTTGAAAGTGCATGAAAAGATATAGTAGGGTGATAATATTTATATTTATCCTTTGGTTATTCTATATACTTACCTAAAGTATCATGATATTATTCATATTCATTAGCTCTTTCAATGTATAAAAACTTATTTTTGACACATCTATGTCATTTTCTTCACTCGTTATCACAAACAAAACATAACCCTTTAGCATGATTATCTTCAATTTACAAAGGTTTAAATATTTTAGGTTAAAAAAATAATGGTGAAATGAAATTATATTCATGTCCATGAGTGAAATCCCTCCTTTTGACCAAATAATTTTCCTTTTCCTTGTGTGTAAATTGTATGGCTTCATAAATGGATGATAAATTAAACATGCAAACCTTAAACTAGATGTTATCCCTAATCCACCACAAGATCATGCCAATCATGTTTTTCTCATTGATGTCATCCAGTTTTTAGGATATATTATAAATTTTTTAAATATAATCCTTAATAGTACCTATTTGTCAATACTTTTCTAACTAATTGAAGTAGTTTATAGATATGTTGTGATAGTGCATCTATAGCTCCTCAATAAACATCGACCAGGTAATAAGAGCACCCTTTTTTTGAGGAAATAACCACCTATACTAAACAAACTTCTCAAATTATAGATAAATATATGTCATGATCACCTTTTGATCACATGGGGTTTGGTGTATATCAAATAAATTTTATATTTTATTGATACAAGTGAGTGAATCCTTACCATAAAACTTAAGTACTTCCACCTTTGGTAGCATGTGATTCAAAATTGTATTAGAGTTTTGATTTTTTAGATTGGGATAAATTTATTTTAGTGGTTGAGGATTATTTTACAAAATTTAAGCCTCAATAATGGTTAGATGATCACTTAGAGTTGATAAGTGATTATTTATAAAATCTATTTACCCTTTTATTACATTAAGATCATCCTTCCTCACCATGCTTTGTATATCTGACTAAATTTGTTGAATCACCTTTAAAAATAATGGATCTAAAGTTATAAACTCCTTGCTATCTTTGTGTGGAGTTTTAATCATGTCTTGACACTTCATATGTTCATGAGTGTTAGGTCCAGCCATGTACAAACCTAAGGAGGGATGGGTTTTGGGGCCAAAAAAAGTGTACCAATAGATTATTCTATTATGATAATATAACTAAGATGAGTAAAATAACTACTAATTTTTACAAGGGTGTAAAAAAATTATACATTCAATTTTTTTCAAAAAACCCTTCGAACAATACTACAATGGAAAAAAAATTGAGTTCTTCTTAGATCATAAGTTATGATTTTCAATTATACAACTCTTTTGATTGTCACAACACCATATCTAAAAAATAATTCCATAAAACCTAACCCAAATCAATGCTTTGATACCAATTATAATGAAATTAATTATATGTTTCTCAATAATGGAATAATATATCACATAATTAAGAGTGGTCTAATCGTATCCATATCAATAATTAAAAAAACATTAGAATAGTTTATAATTATGATTAAGTCACTTCAAGGGGGGAACCTCCAAAATAACTCAATAAGAATAGAATTCATATTATGATGATAAAATACTAACCACTACCTCCTATATAGACTCTAATTATCCATGGTTATTCCATAGGCTAACCATACTAATAACATAGAGAAATGACATAAGATAATACGAAAGAAATATATGACAATTAACCACACACATCCCTAGACACATTATAAGTCAAGGGCATATTAGAACTACAACAATCATGATTAATAAATTTGTAAACACTTATTGAGTTAGTCTAGAAAATGATCTAAAACTATGTAGTAAAGGAAAAATGAAAAGAAAAGAGAACTAGAGGAGGATATAATGACCAAATAGAAATATATTGAGTGTAAATGAGTATAATATGTGATAAAATAAGAAAAATATCTCATAAAGTTCAAAAACCCAACCCAACCCCCATCTTGGTACACTCCTTATGAATGAACTTAAGGATAAATATTCTATTATGAGTTCTACAAGATAAATAATTGGAAACTAAAAATATGTGTATGCATATGGTCTACCAAAAAATAATCACATTTCACAAGAGTGTAATGTGAGATGGTTCTTTAGGAAAGACACATAATTAAAAAAACATAAAAATAAATACTGTACATAAATTTTGATAAAATGAGATAGGTGAGTGGAAAATAAATAAAATATACGTACCTTCGCTTCTCTAGTTGGACTAAAAATAAGTGATGTAAAGTATAATAGTGGTAAAAATACATGCTTGTTAGGATAGGCACATAAAAATGTTAATGTAATGTGCCAAAGCTATGTTGCAACTGCTTGACTAGGCATGAAAAGAAATAGATGATATAAGATGAAATAGTGGTATGAATATGAATTTTATAGGCCAAGTACATGAAAGTACTAATGTAAAGGTCCAAATATATACTAAAAATACTCAAACAAGCTTGAAAAATAAGAGAAAATAGAATTTTTGGGGAAAATATTATATTAGTATGAAAATAATATTTGTGATGTTAGGATTATATCTCTTCTTTTGGTTCATCAAATGAACTTAATGAAACAATGATTTGATTAAAAAGGGAATTTGAAGGACTTATTTTTAAATTGTAAAAATATTCAATTTTTTAACTATAAAAATATTCAATTTTTTTAATAAAAAGGTAAAAAAACCATTTGAACATTTTCTATTCTAGGATTTTGAGATATTCGAGTTCACATTTCTAATGTAGAGAGAGAGGATGGCTATAGGACAGAGAGGAAGACATCACAAAGGACACTCGGGGCCTATTAAAGTAGTAATCTAGGTAAGACATGTAATTAATGTTTGTAAAGGATACGTATGATAGATCTAGGAAAATTGAATGCCAAGGAGAATCCATGTTTCATAATGTTCCCTAACAAGTTTAAACTTAAAGAAAGATAAGCATTTAATACTAAAAAATTAAGTCCTATATTAGTGAAAATCAAAGCATAATAATTTTTTAATGGTTAAAAAGGAAATCTCCATCATAAAAGCACTCTATTAGCCACACCAATGCAGTTTATCTAATGATATAACATAAGAAGAATAATTTATCTAAAAAATATATGTTGATATAGTATATAAGAACTGGCTAATACAGTTAAGTATTGGGGAATGAAATCGGTTGATGCAAATATAGGAAAAAATATAAGATGGTTAATATAATTTAGTATCAAATGGATGGGTATATGTAGTCAAATTAAATTAGTAAGGAAAAATAACATTTTTAGAGTAAAATGAAAAATTAGTGCATGGTCGATACAATTAAGTAACATTGTTGATATAGTGGGAAAAAGAATATTAATTGATAAAATATATTAAAATGGTAGATATAGTAGGATAAATACTAAATGTCTAATATAATATAGTAAAATTACTAGTATACTAGGATTTTAACCACGTGCCTAATACAATTAACATGCAATATAATTATAATTTATGATTTTGAGTAATTTTTTCAATTTTTATTGTATTTTCACTTATTTTTGTTTAATGGGAGATTGATTGAGATTTGTTATTTAGAATTTTCATGGTGTAGATATGTCCATGGATATGGAAATCAATAAATACATCTTGTCTTCCTAATTTGATCACTATATTTTCATAATATAATAGGGCCACTCCAATTTTCTAGGCTTTAGAGGGACTATAAAGATGTGTTTGGTGACACTAGATATAGACATGCTAATTATGTTATTAAAACTTTGGCAAAGGAGGACTAGAACCTTAATATGGGATGTGTATGGGTATAGAGTGGAGGTTATGATCATCCTAGTTGTACATTGTATATTAGGCTTAAAATTAGAGGTAATTTTGATGGTGTGTGATAGACAAAAGGTAGTGGAGGAGATACAAGAACCAACATGGTGGGTGATAGGGTCAAATATATATTAATAATGATCATTCATTATGAAAATTTTTGGTGTGCATGTGTTTGATGATTTATATATCCAAAAGTTTCTTATATGCTTGATTATTAGATTATTTTTATGTCACAAAGTCAAACAGAGGAGTCTTAATATTTTTCATTGTCAAGTACCACATTACTTTTAAGTAGTGTGTCATTTATAGCATGAGAATGGGTACATAGATGTAGTTAGTGTATAGAGTTTATGGTATGGTAGCTAGAGTAAAAAGTTTATTAGAATGGAACATGCTAAATCTATGAGAAATTTACCATATAACACCCTATGATATTAAAAAACTTAATAGTATATCAACTACCCCAAATTAAATTTTTGGCATAGGTGCCATCATGTAGATGTGTGACTAGGTATCCTAGAATATACACCATATGCATGTATGAGATTATATGGATACCGTATCATATGAGTGTAGATATATGGATATCAAGGCCATCCATAGTACAAGATTATGTCTTAGCCAAGGTGATACAACATTATATGTGGTAGATAGGGCCACATTCTTTGACATGATTTCTAGGATAGTTAGGGAAGCATGCTTAGTATTACCATTATCATTATCTACCTATAAGGTGATTCATATGAGAGGATAGGATCCATCACCATAGGTATAAGTGTTTATGCCATGATGTGATCCTCAAGATCAGAAGATGAGGCAATGATAGAGGTTGGTGATGTAGGCAACTAATAGAAGTATAGAGGCTCATGAATCATGTTTAGGATGTTTTATATGTATCCATGAAAAATGAAATACATAATACTCCATATAAATGGTGAGTGAATGACACCAATAGGCATTGGATTAGATTATCTTGGTCCTATAATAAGATAGATGGATGAATACCTTTAGTTCTCACCAAATAAAAAATAGAGGTGATGACTATGGTTTCCTCAATGGTTGTTGAATTATCATGCCCATTCATGTTAGGTGAACACATATAGGTATAAAATTATGGGTTATAATTATATCAATTCATTTTCTACATAGATAGACATGTTAGATGATAGTATTAAGTATATTTTATTTAGATTTGATGGTTATAGTGATATAATGGTGAATTTGGTTTTCTTTTTATAGATGTAAAGGATATGTTGTAGTCTATATAGATGTTCAAGGCAATTCATAATGAGATATTATATGTTGTGCTACCTAATACTAAAATGAAAACTATGTTTCATCTAGAAAAACCTATAGGAGAACATTTGAGTTGGTTTAGACTAGTTAGAGCTAGTACACAAGATTTTTAAGTATGAGTCAGGATCTTGGTACATATTCTTATATAATACTATCTCCAACATGATGGTATGTTGTATCAAGGTATCAGGTAATGGTGTTCCAATAATAGGAAGCTATGGCTCAAGAACCTCTAAAAATTGAGAGTGTCACACATGGATATGAATTTGGAAACTATAGTTATAGATTAAGACTTTACTACTTACATCATGACATTGTAGGCATTCATTTCCCAATAAAAGGGAGGGGATAAAATATTTCAATTAAGGGACAAAACATTATATAGATATATTTAAGAGACATGAGACACTACTTTTTAGAAAAGTATATCCCCTCCCAAACCTAGGGATGAAAGCCAGCACTAGCCTCATAAACACTTGTCGTAATTTAGATTTTACATAAAATGTAGAAAAAATATGATCTTATGTATATATATCATAATTTTGGCTCATTTTTTTCTACATGGGAAGATACTTATTTGATACTTAGATAGATATGGCATCATAGAATGTTTATATATATCATAATTTGATGTGGTGTCTCGTATGTTCCAAATTTTCTATCAAATGTAAACATTTTCATATACATAAATATTAAAAAATAACTTTAAAATTGATATCTAAAGTAAGTAGATAGAAAAAAAAAAGTGTTAACATATTGTATAGTGAGAATATATATTGTAAGTATAAGAAGAAAATTTAAGTCATAAAAAGGATAAATTAGCATAAAATGTAAGTAAAGTAGATATAATCCAACCAACAAAATATTTGAAAACATGATAAAATATCCAATGAAAAATTGATCAAAAATAAATTTAATTCAAACAAAGGACATCTAATCATGAAGTGGGTAAAAGGTGATTGTTAAATAAAAATGATTGAGAAACATCCATTTAAAACTAGATAAGAGAAACTAATAAAAATAAAAGGATGTGTAAGATAAGTTAATAATTTTAGTAAAACATAAAATGTAAGTATAGAATACAAATATAATAAAGTATAAGTTTCAAAAAATAATAAGTAAGGAAAAGAGAAAGACTAAATTAATGCTTGCACTAGAAAGTCTCATAAGAAGACATGACCAGAAAAATCCAACACTAAAATTATGAATATGATGTGGATATTAAGGTGGTGGGTTTTTTTAAGAAGGCCTAGTTGTATTCCCCCTTACCATGCAACACAATAACTAAAAATCTAAGAGGTAAAATAATTATAAGTATGAAAGTTGAATATAAAGCATAGAGATATTAAATCTTAATAAGAGTGAGGTCAAACACTACTAGAAATATCCCTCATAATGACATTGGTAAGGGAAAAATTGATATATAAGGATCTAAGGTTCCCCAAATGTGATGCATAAATCCTTAAAAAATACATTACACATTAATCAAATAGGAAAAGCTAAGTGATTTCAACATCAAGCATTTAGATAACCACACCTTTAAAGTGTATATATTGGGATAATAAGTATTAAATTTGTCCCATAGAGGTTAAATTTATGAAATATAAAAATGATCCTATCTTCCCTAAATGTGTTCCCTATTCCTTAGGACTGTTTATAAATCTGTTGGTCTTCTATTTATAGTGGGTATTTTTGTGAGAATGTAGGTGTCACTAATGATATATATGAGACCTATTTCCCAATACTAAGAGTATCTCATACCCCAATGGACCTTGAATCAATAATGAGGGGGAAAAATGGTGTTTTAGCTTTGAATAGGATATGGGGAATTTCCAAATTATATTATCACATATTTTGGTGTGATTTGAATTTTTTAAGATATTATGCCTTTTGAATTTTCCTTTTCCTTTTCTATTTTATTTGATATATTTGATTTTATCTCTTTTGGATTTTTATTTTCCTCCTTCACATGGACTCGAAATACCAAAAAATAGTACTAAATATGACAATCATAATAGATCATACACCTCACCAATGATGTAACAACCCCACTGGGTTTAACCAAAATATTGTAATTTAAAAAAAAATAAACATATTCAACATATAGATTTCAACACAAGAAATCCTAACTAGTGATCTTTAACTAACTATTTTAATCTAGTTAACCATAAAGGTTATAGATAATCCAATTAGATAAGGATCACCATAAACATATATATAAATAATGAATAACATTGAATAATCATAATTACTACATCACATCCTAAATGAAATAGTACAAATTTAGCCATAATTGATACAATATTATAGCCTCTATTATATAAGTACAATGTATAAAAGATATAGTTTTAGTAATACATAATAATATCCCAAATGATAAAACATTATACAAGGTTCCTCTAAGTATAAATCCATTACTCAAGTACCGATATGTAAGCTCAAGTGTAGTCTCAAGTATAATATTACAGTTGAGATAGAGAGCATCATCATAGCACTTTTCCAACCCAACCGTGGGCCATAGATCCCCTACACTATCTCCCAAACAAGGGGATGGACCTTCATTCATAGATGGGTAAATAATGATGTTGTGGGAATCTAGAGTAACAAATCAAAACCTGAGTGTCAAATATATATAATACATAATGTGTACCATAAAGAAATTAGTTCTAATATGATATCATGCAAATATGAAAATTATATCAACATATGAAATGACAATGTTTATCAAAAATTACTTTGGCCAAAGTTTCAATAATAAATGTTCTCTAGGATTATTCAAATCCATACATACCACTTGATCATATTACACATCATCTTGCATTGATGGTGTTAATTAAGCTAGTGGAATCCATCCACTACTTAATTAGGGTCATGAATTTGAGATTTGGTAAAAACATATAATAAAAATAATAGATTCATTCAAAAATATTCCTCCTTATCACATCTAAATTAATATAGGTATATAATTTATCATACATTTATTTAGTTCATCAAATGAAGTGTAAAAAATCCATTTCACTAGTTTATTACATGTAATAAATAGAATCTAAAAATAGTCTTAAACATACCATCTGGTTATGATCACATTAAAATTGCTAGTTACTTATCATACTAAGTAACTCATAATGTTACTTCTCCATGAAAAAATAGTATATTATAAGCTTTATAAGTATAATTTATATTACACATATAAACAAACCCAGTCTAAACATCATAATTACTTATATTATCTCTTAGTTACGATATTTTAATTTTTATATCCATAACATTAAAATATAACTTAAGTAATCCATTACGCACCAATGGTAATAATGTTTTCAAGCACAATATGTGTGTGTGTGTGTGTGTGTGTGTGTGTGTGTGTGTGTGTGTGTGTGTGTGTGTGTGTGTGTGTGTGTGTGTGTGTGTGTGTGTGTGTGTGTGTGTGTGTGTGTGTGTGTGTGTGTGTGTGTGTGTGTGTGTATGCATGTATGTATGTATAATCTATTCACTTGTATTACACAATACAAAATTATGTATTTATACCACACACACACATAACTCATATATATATATATATATATATGTATGTATGTATGTGTGTATGTATGTATGTATGTATGTATGTATGTATGTATGTATGTATGTATGTATGTATAATCTATTCACTTGTATTACACAATACAAAATTATGTATTTATACCACACACACACATAACTCCCTAAAAGTTTTAAAGAAAATATAATTATTTATCATATATGGTACATTCTAAGTAGACATTTATTGTTCATGATGTAGAATATTATGTATACTATAATGTATACATCTAGTCTCTAAAATATCCCCATAACCCATTTTTAAAAACAAGATAATTTCCCCACATCTATACTTGTTTAAAACAAACACACAAACTTTCACAAAATCCAAACATAATATACAACCAATCATATGTTTTATTCAATTTTTAAAAAAAAATCCTAGTTCAATCATTTTGAAACTTTCATATAATCAAAAAGCATATAATTAATCTCAAAAAATAGTTGACTAAGTCCCATATGGTTTATCCATATAATCACATGAAACAGTCCATATGCCTTTATTTAAATAATTCCTCATGTTTAATCCCCCAATTGACTTTATTTAAACTTTCTATTATTTAAAACGCAAATTTAGAATACACAGTCATCTTAGTTTAGATATAGTTCTATCACAAAATGATCATAATAAAATGTACAACTTCAATAACAATTCTAGAATTGATCTTCGCATAAAACCACAACATAGTCCACATATAGTCATTTTCCTACCCATTATTATGTTATATAAAATAAATAAACCTAACTAAATCACAAATCCATATGAACTTACACACACACACACACACACACACACACACACACCACATTATTTCATTATATAATTTATAGTATAATTATATTTTTGAGCCTATAGTTATTTGTACCAAAATTTCCACAAATAAATAGTAACCCCTAATTAGTATATGCAGGCATGCTCACAAGGTAATACAACTACCCTCTATAAAAGCCTACCAAATTTTCAATATATGTTTATATAAAAATATACACACACAATCGAATATCAAAGATATACATATAAATGTATATGTATATATATATATATATGTATATATATATATATATACATATATATATATGTATATATATATATATGTATATATGTATATATGTGTGTATATATATATATATATATATATATATATATCTGTATATATATGTATATATGTATATATACATATATATATATATATATATATATATATGTATGTATATATATACATATGTATATATATATATACATCTATATGTATATACGTATATATATATACATATATATATATATATAGATAAATTTGTATATACATTCTTGAACTTGATTTGAAGGGCTTTATGTGTTTACTGAGTACATATACATTTATATGTATATCTTTGATATTCGATTGTGTGTGTATATTTTTATATAAACATATATTGAAAATTTGGTAGGCTTAAATATATATAATCATATTTTTACTCTATATATTTAACTATATCTATAATTATAAATATGTGGGTGTGTGTATATATATACCCATTTCATATAACAAAATTAACCGTATATATACTTGTGTGTGTGTGTCTCCACAGACCCATTTCATAGAATGAAATTCCTCATAGTATATCTAAACACTAATGGGTGTATACATAGTCAAATATAAAACATTAACCTAAGTTTTAGTTCATATTCAAATACACAAATACATTTATTCAATTTATTCAAACAATCTAGATCAAATCACAAAGATATATCCACAAGAATGTACATATTTTTCTGCACTAAGAGAGAGATTTTAAGACAAGTTTCATAAAATCTTAACAGCCATGGCAATTCTATGGATTAATCCTTAACCCTTAGGTTTTCCACTTAATTGAAAGTGGGGTTCTATGGAGTCCAAGCCTTCCATAGGGATCTACATACCACTCAAAAAATCTAGATTTAAAACACAAAAAAATTATTAACCCAACACTTAGTTTGAAAAAAACTGTTCGTTATTCACATATAAAGTGAAGTATAAAATTGACATGTGTTTTCTAAAGAAATAAACTTAATTCATTCCTCTTCCTTAAATTTTTCACCTTATTCAAACTATGAAACTCTTTCCTCTATGTTGTGATTCATCTCTCTACCCACAGTTCTCCTTTTATTCTTCTTATTCCTTTTCATTCTTTTACTTTTGATCATTAACAGATGATTCAACTAATTATTTAAATGTACGAAAAAAATGTCAAACAAATTTCCAAGTGCATCACCATGAAAACATAGTAACCTCCATACTTTCCTAACAAGTTAAGCTTAACTGAAGTAAACAAATGATTACTTACCCTAATCATCTCAAGGATTCTATCCATTCCATGAAAACTATTTTATATTATTTTTAAAATTTGTATGCTAAAAAACAAACATCGACCATAAAACCTTAATCATTTAGTTTCCAATATTTATTCCATGCAAATTCTAACATATTTTCAATGACATTTTATCAATATTATAGAATATATCTATATTGCATTATAATACTTTTAGATATTACTAGATTATAGTTCCATGTCACTATATTATACTCTATCATATATAAAATGATTATTAAATCATTTAATAATAAAAATAATATATTCAATATATTTAGAAATAAACCTTGGGTCAATAGTTAATTGAATACAAAGGTATTTACAAACAATGATATTTATATATTTTGACATATGGATTTAACATATATGATAATAATAATCTTTAATTATTATTATTATTATTATTATTATTATTATTATTATTATTATTATTATTATTATTATTATTATCCAAACCTTATAGATAATTAACAACAATGGAATATGTCATCATATTGTAGCACTATGTAACCATACTTAACAACATAGTAATGTAAGTAAAACATAACCAAATTCACTCATTTAGTCAAACAAGTGCTTTATATAAGGTAAAATAGTATGCTCATGAAACTAGTGAATTCATTGAAATAATAATATGATCATCATCATCATCATCATCATCAATCGAGATTATGCTAGAAAGCATAAAAAAAATCACCTAGAATAAAAGTACACAAAACATGCTATGATATCTATATCAAACAATTAATTATGAAACATGATATTTTAAGTGGTGTATGTAAAGGGTTTCTAGATTCATTCTCTGTAAACCCCCAATGTATCCATCTAACCACCATATTTGATGATAATAACCCTTCATCATACTCTGAGGGAAGAATATGTCATGCATCCACCTGAAAAAAATGAAGGTAGTTAGCCAAAAACATCATTATATCCATAAAATAATGTTATATAAATAGGATCATAATATACAAAATTTAAAAGTACTGCTAACTCATAAAAAACTAATAATATAAATTAAACAACATAAATTATCCCGTAATTAACATATGTCATTAAAGTTAATCAAATATTAGTTAATCAACTAATCAAGCATAATAATCCATAGATCAAACAAGTTATTTAGTTAGAGAGAAATTAGGATGTGACATCTTGTTAGCTATCTAGATACTACCCTAATAGGGGTTAGGTTTTTTCAAGTCTAACCCATACATGGACTAACATGGGAATAGTCTAAGGCTATGGTATTATTATATCTAAAATATCTCTAAGATTTTTTATGAGGATAATTTCTCTGATTTCATAATTTGGACCTTTACTTCTAAAACCTAAAATTGGTTGGGATGAAAAGGGGAAAGAGATTTGCATAAGGTAAAACCTATTCTAAAGGGTGGTTATGCACCATGAAGATTGTCCATACAATCATACCTGAGCCTCTAAAACACTAGTGAGACAAAAAAAAGAGATATATGACTCCAAATGCCTGCCATACATCAACATTTCATATACAGGTTCATCAATTTAGAAAAACCTAAGGGAGATGATGGAGAGGCCTAGTTCAAGGAACTAATCCAGTGAATATGTCCACTTTTAGCTTCATTAAAATAACATCAAACACTAAACATAACCTGCATAACCAAATAATCTACTAGCTAGGTGAGATCAGGACTTGGAAAAAGAGAAGGCTCTATCACTCATACAAATCAAACTAACATGAACACACTAGGCTAATATCATGAAATCTGAAAATAGTCATATTATTTATCTCAAGAGGTTACAAGGCTCAATATTGGTAGAGTATAATTGTGCCCAAGAGAGGGATCCAAAATAATAGCTCAAAGGCTATACTTATAAAATGTAGGAAGAAAGAGAGAGGGAATTTTGGCATTCTCAAATGGAATCAAATGAGCTCAAATCCTTTTAAATTTTTTGAATAATATAATCTATAAATCAAGATCACTTAAACCCTTAATAATTGGTTTAAGACACTCCAATCCATTGTAACATTACATTATTCTCTCTATGATGCTCCATGGTGGCTATAATGTAGGATCAAGTTATTTCCATCTGGGTCTAGGTATTAGTGCAATTACAACACTCAAATCCATCATTTAGAATCATGTCTTGTTACAAACTACTTCTAATTGGTTATCATGGTGTGCATAGTGGAGAGAGAGGTCTATCTTAGGGATGATCTTTTAGGGTCTACTTTCTCGCCTTCATGGAATCCTTTGAAAATCTAACTACTTTCATACAAAAATGGCAAACATGGTTAGAGTAAAATACCTTTATGATGTAAACCCATGAGCCAGAGGTTCATATTTAGCCACATGGGTGGTCCCTTTATATTCTCCATGCTTGATTACATAATATTTACTAATTCATGGCATTTGAACTATCCTCAATGGTGTCAGGATGATTCTACAAAACCTTATTATCCATGGTTAAAAATAGTCTCTCAACCTCCATCAAGAATCTTAGGCTTGCCTTGCTATACTTAGTTATCAAAATATAACTTGGCTCATTAACCCATTGACTCATTTCACTCCATTTATTTCAATTGGTACAAATTATTGGGAATAATTGATCCTCTACCAGTTGAACACATCCTTAACCCCTATCATGCCCATGTTCACTCTTAAGATTCATTAACCCTTTATCCTCTGCTCACTATCATATTTGAGTCTATAATCAAATCTAGACCATTAGATAGATTGGGACCCATGTTTTTTAAATCCAATGACTAGTTCATGATATTAAAATTTTCATCCTTGCTCCCATCAAATGACATTCACATGACTATCATTGATGGTCCCACTACCATCAAATTTAAGCTCAATAGGATTTATCTTATTTGAGCTTAAATTTGACATTAGTACGAACATAATTTGACATTCCCATAGACGTATTTGATGTCATATATACCATTAAATTTAGAATCCAATGGATTTTTTAAATGGCTTTAACTTGACATTAGCATGAACGTCTTAGGATTTTGACCAACTTTGAAGGCTTGAATCATAAAGTGCAAGAATCATAGAGGCACCAAATTTTTAGGAGATGTTCTTGAGGTAAAAAGGAATGAACCCATTTGATCCACTTGTCCAAATATCCTTCTAGATGAAGATATTAAATTCTCAAGTTGGTTGGTCCATATTTGCTCCTACATGACATCTGATGATAGTCAAGCTCATTTGGCTAAGTATGGAAAACTTAGCAAAATATGGCTAAGGAGCCAACTTTGCACATGAATAACTATATTTTTTATTTGATGGATGACCTAAGAATTAGCACATACATTATTGGTACAAATGTGAACAAACCCATATGACCATTTTCCCCTATAACTTCTGCACTTGTGAGATATAACTTTGTGAAGGTGCTCACTCAGCTCTGTTGAAACCTCTTGAAAATGGCTAAGTATGGGAAAACATGTGGAAAGTGACTGAAGAACCAAATTTTGACCTTTATAACTTTTGATGTGCTTTGGTGGAGGACCTAAAACTTGGTGTATATTATCTATGCATAAATGTGAACAAACCCATATGAACAATTCTCTCTTACTCATCCACACATGATAATGTTGATGCTAGAAAAGTGCCTACTCAAAATTTTTATTACTAGGAATGAGTGTCTTAATGAACATAATGAAGAAACAAATGGATCCCATGCACTTCTAAGCCATTCTAATATTTCTTGGCATCCCATGGGGGCTATGCAAATTTAGTCTTGTCCTTATAAAATGGTAATGTACACTTCAAGTGAACCCAAAGTGTCTTAAAATCCTTGTGAAAAATTTGAGATCCTAGACTACTTATTCTATTTAGAACATTGTCTATATGATCATCCATTAAGAACCTAGTCTATCTGAACATAATCTTGGTATGTGGGCCAAAATGGCCAACATTTTTGGTGACTCAATTAGCTTGACCAACCTACTAGTCATGGAACCCAAACACTTGTATGACAAAGTGGATTAATAAATAGGCATGAAATAAAGATTCTCTAGACTAGAATGTTCTCTTAACACCTTAGAGGCTTTAAACACAAATTAAACACACACAAAATGGCAAAGGAAATAAAACTAACACTAAGAATACAAATAAAAATGAAGGGAAAATAAGGGAAGGGACAAAAACAACCTAAAATCATATGTAAAGCACTTATTTGGAAGAATAAACTGACTAATACAAAAATAACCTATATTTACTTCATTCCCATAAGATCAAATGGGAATGTTCTTTGATCATTATGGCACCCTGATGTGGATCTATCATATGATAATTTGTGTTTAAATAGAATTTGGTGAATGTGTGACAACCCCTATCTATAGTTGGCATTCTCCTAGTCATTTAGAAGAGTGAAATGATCATCTGACTTCGTCTCTATGTGAATGGGTTGAGTGCAAGGGTCAAGAACCCAATCATACTCCTCCCAAATCTTTTTACATTGCATCATGAGCTTCATTTCCTCTTCATTTAAGGGATGAAACTGATTGTGTTCCTTGGGCTTCAAGTGACCAACTATCATAGCATCCTTGACGAGCTCTTTTTATTAGGTCTTCAGTTTATGTAGTGGTGAGGAACCTAGGTTTAGGTATGATTACTCTAAGTCTTAAAAAAATGACATCTCAACTTGGTCAATATATAAACCACAAGACCCTTTTCTAATTATATCATCTACTATAAGACATTAGGTTGATTACCCACCTCTTTCTCTTGGACAAAGTCATCACAAGGCTCTTGATCAACTGAGGTTTGCTTGTCATCTTAATCAATAGAGAGGGGTGATAAATCATCAATCCACTCAAGTAGAAGCTCTTCTTGAATTGGAACTTATAAAATTACACTACTTTATTTATCTAAAATGTTAGCCTATTGTTCAACTTTAATAATCAAATCTAACACACTGAGTTGCTCAATCTCACCTAAGAATTCTAGACATAAGTGTTGTCATTGATCATCCAATGGATTTTTTACCCCAATATCAATAGAATTATTATGAATACTACCATCTAATTTATCTCTTAGGAAAATATCAGCTTGTGTTTCACTTGTCTTAGTTGCATCATCAAGACATTATATCTTCCCTTTATCACTCAATTCTTAATCATGCTTACCTTCTAATGTATTGGGGTACATGGGGATGCTGATCTTAATATATTATTTATATACACTAGAAGTGTTCTCTCTAAGGTGTTCTTGACACTTAGATGCAAATACGTCATTATCAATCTCTTGAATAACTGACCCTTCCTCTACCAACTTGGATAGTTTGTGTATTATACTTGAATGATCTAATTCTAATTTTGGTGTGCTTGATTTATTTTCAAGAGGGGAGAGGGTAGTAGATAATATCAGGATGCTTGATGTTGGAAAGGGTATATTTCTAACTAGGGATCTTGAATAATCTTTTGGAAAGATCTTGTGGTTAAGGAGAGGTGTAAAAAGGGGTAATAGGTGTTTGAGTAATAGCAGATGAAGTACCAATAATAAATTTTACACCTACTTTTCCTTTCTTATCCTCCTTGTCAAGGGTGGGCATGATGAAATTAAGATACATAGCATGAAGTCTTCTATTTTGGTATCACCTAAGGTTCTTTGGTAGGTATAGGATCTTAAGCACAAGTGGATTACCTTGGAAAAGGAAGGTGAAGGTGATCTACCTTTTGAGTGGTTAGGGGAAGAGATTGAATGTGGAACATAAATACTAGCTCAAATTTGATTTTCACCTCCATACCATGTTCAAGCATTCATATGATATGAGACAAGTATTTGAATAAATAACCTCCAACTTTAGTCATTAAGTCATTACCTAAATATAAGGTAAAATGAAGTAATAAAACTGCTACAATAAGGTCTTTCACAACTAAAATTTTGAATTAGGCATGGAAAGTGAGTTGAAGATCTCTAAAAATTATAAATACCTTTATGGAAGATCCATTCCATTTTAAATCAAAGGTAGAAATAGGTTCATACCTCAGATTCAAAGTATCTGCTACTAGATTAGGAATAATGGAGAGATTTTTCTTGTCATTAAGTGAATAATTATGGACCGAGAAATCTCTTATGACCAAGGAGGTAAGAAATGGACATGGGGTGACCAATTTAGCTAAGTATGACTAGTTTTTAAGAGTATTTTGGTGATGGATAAGAGGTTAGAATTATCCCCTTTTCTAGTACTTAAGGATCTCATACAACCTATCTATTTATTTTCTTGATCTCTCCATTTCTACATGTAGGTAGTCAGTGTTTGGTGTAGGTAGATTACAAGGGGTAGAAGGTTGATAATAAGACAAGTCATGAGGATGACAAGGTTGAAAATATGGTAGTTGGTCTTGTTAATATAGAGGATGTGGATTATATGAATCATCTAGGATATGATAAGGTGGATATGGGAGTAGATAGTAGGAACCCTCCTTTAAAGATGTCATGGATCCTTATGCAATATGTAAATTGGATTAAAACCATGACAAAATGTTCTTGCCACTGCAACCATGAAACCATAAGTATATCTAAACTTGAGGTCAATTGAAAGCCTCACAAAGATGCTTGAATCTGATCAAGGTGTGTTTCATATGATGTTTCTAATATCTTTAGCTTCCAAATGCCCTCCAATATCTTTAGAGTATGCTTCAAGGGACTTCAAAGCGGTCCCACCAAGCGTGCTAGAACTTTTAGTTATCTAAATAACACCCTGATAGGGGTCAACTTTGTTCAAGTATAACTTATACCTACACTAACATGGGAATGGTCTAAGGATGTGGGATTCCTATATCTAGACCAAATCTCTAGGATTATTTAATGAGGCTAGCTCCTCATATTTCATAATTTGGAAATTTACTTCTAAAACCTAAAATTAGTTGGGATGAAAAGGGGAAAATATTTGCATAAGGTAAAAGCTATTTTAAAGCATTGTGATACACCATGAATATTTTACATCCACTCATACTTGAGCCTTTAAAACACTAGTGAGATAGAAATAAATAATGGGATTTATGATTCCAAATGCCTGCCATGCATCAAAATTTCATGTAGAGGTTCATAAAGTGAGCAAAATCTAAGGGAGGTGATGGAAAGGTATAGTTAAAATCACTACTCCATTAAATATGTCCACTATTAGATTCATTCAAATGACATCAAAAACTAAACATAACTTGCATAACTAGATAATCTACCAACTAGGTGAGATTAGGACATTGTAAGAGAGAAGGCTCTACCACTCATACAAACCAAATTGACATGAACACACTAGGCTAATATCATGAAATCTTAAATTAGTCATCTTATTTATCTCAAGAGGTTATAAGGCTCAATCTTGGTAGAGTCTATTTGTGCCAAGAGAGGGATCCAAAATAATAGGTTGAAGGCTATACTTATAGAAGGCAAGAAGCAAGAGATGGAATTTTAGAACTCTCAAAGAGAATTAAACAAGCTCAAATCCTTTTAAAAATATGTTATAATAGCCTCCATAAATCAATCTCACTCAAACCCTTCTTGATTGGTCTAATATACTCCAGTCCATTTCATTATTACATTATTCTCTATGTGATGCTCCATGGTGGTTGCAATGGTGGGATTAAGTTATTTCTAGTTGGGTCTAGGTATCATTATAGTTACAACACTTAAATCCATCATTTAGAATCATGTCTTCTTATAAACTAATTCTAACTATTTTTTAAGGTATGCATTATAGAGACAGAGGTCACTATTATGCATTTGATCCTGGGGATAATTTGTTGGGGTCCACTTTCTTACCTTTGTGACTCCCTTTGAAAATCTATCTCCTTTCATCCAGAAATTATGAACATAGTTAGAGTAATATCCCTTTATGATGAAATCCCATGAGCTAGAGGTCCATATTTAGCCACATGGGTGGTCCCTTCATGTTCTCCATAATTGACTACATCATATTAACTATTCTATGGAATTTGAACTAACCTCAATTTCATTGGGATGACCCTATAAATCCCTATTGTCCATGGTCAAAAATAGCCTCTCAACCTCCATCAAGAATGATGGGTTCACCTTTGATACAATTTATTATTGAAATCTAACTCTACTTTTTAACCCATTGACTCATTTCACTCTATTGATTTCAATTAGCATAAATGATCAAGAACTATCAATCCTTTACCAATTGAATGCATCCTTGACACTTGTCATGCCCACATTCACTCTTGAGATTCATTGACCCTTTAATCTCTAATTATCATTGTATTTGAGTGTATGATCAAACATGGACCATTATATCAATTATGACCTACTATTTTAAATCCAATGACTAGTTCATGATACTAAAATTTATGTCATCGATCCCAATAAATGATATTCACATGACTGTCATCGATGGTTGCATGACCATCAAATTTAAGCTTAATAGGATTTCTCTTATTTAAGCTTAAATGTGATATTAGCATGCACATCATTTAACATCCCCATTGATGTATTTAACATCCCATAAACCATCAAATTTAGACTCTAATGGATTTTTTTAGTGGCTTTAACTTGAATTTAGCATGAATGTCTTATGCCTTTAAGCAACTTTGAAGGCTTGTATCTTGAAGTGCAAGAATCACAGAGGCACCAGATTTGTAGGAGATGTTCTCAAGGTAAAAAATAATGAACCCATTTGATCTACTAATTCCAAGAGCCTTCTAGGTGAAGATATTAAATTCTCAAGTTGGCTAGTCCAAATCTACTCCTACGTGACGTCTTGGTGATGATCGAGCTCATTTGGCTAAGTATGGAAAACTTAGCAAAATATGATTAAGGAGATAAATTTTCATATTCATAACTCTATTTTTGGTTTGGTGGAGGACCTAAGACTTAACTCATAATTCTCAACATAAATTAGAAGAAACCCATATGACCATTTTCCCCTATGACTGCCACACATGTGAGATATAGGTTTTTGAAGGTGCTCACTCAACTCTACTAAAACCTCTTAAAAATAGATAAGTATGGGAAGAAATGTAGAAAGTGACAAAGGAGCCAACTTTGGACCTTTTTAAATTTTGATTTACTTTAGCAAAGGACCTAAAACTTGTCATATATGATTTAGGCATAAATGTGAACAAACCCGTATGACCAATTCTCTCTAACTTGTCCACACATGGTAATGGTGATGTTAGTAAAGTGCCTACATAAAATATATATTACGAGGCCCAAGTGTCTTAATGAATATAATGAAGAACCAAATGTATCCCATGCACTTCTAACACATTCCAAGAATTATTTTCATCCCAGGGGGGCTATGCAAATCTGGGCATGTCCTTAGCAAATGGAAATTTACACTTTAAGTGAACCCAAAGTGTCTTATAAGCCTTGTGAGCAAATTGAGATCATGGACTACTTATTCCACTTAAAACCTTATCTATCTACTCATCCATTAACAACTTGGTTTATCTAGACATAATCTTGGTATGTGGGATAAAATGGCAAACACATCTTTCCCCCTAAAGCTAGTCATCATCCTGATGGAATTTATTCAGACATAAGTTATGAATTTAAAACATTTTTCAACAAAAAATAATATAATAAGTAGTAAAAAATCAAACAAACAAATGTGGAAATAGCCTTTAAATCTCATCATAGTCCTCCCAAGTGGTAATATCTTTATATTATTTCTCCCATGGGAATTTACACTGTGAAACTTTTCTATTGCATAAATGAAGTTTATGAGCACCAATTTCTCTGATTGGTTCTACCATGATCACCCTAAGATCTAGAACCAACAAAGAATTCAAATATAACACATGTGAAGGACAAACTATATACTTTTTAAGATAATAAAAATGTAAGATATTATGTAAAAGGGCTAAATCTAGTGGAAATGCAAGCATATATGCTATAGGTTTGACCACTTACAAAACATTGAAGGGTCTCAAATATCTTTATGAAATTTCTAATAACTTCCTAAGTTTAATCAAGTTTTTCTAACTCTTAACCTATAGAAACATGGTATCACCAAAATAAGACTACCTAACTATTCTCTTTAAATCAACATATTTTTTTATCTATCGTTGACCTCATACAAACTCTTCTTGATTGTCCTGACTTGCCCTTCCATTTATAAAATAATCTCAAGTCCAAAGACTACCATGTCTTTTAACCTATCCCAACTGATTGATGTTATACACCTCCTTCCATATAATGCCTCAAATAAATTGATCTTTAATTATGTTTTTTATGATTTTTTGTAAATAAACTCAACCAATGGAAGGTAATCTTACCACTTGTATTGATGATCCATACAATACATATAAAGGATATCTTCAAAAATTTGATTAACTCACTATGTCTACCCATCAATCTATGGGTGATATGTAGTGTTAAAGTTCCACTGCATACCCAGAGCTAAATTTAGAGTTGAACAAAGTTTATAAGTAATATTTTAACCATGATCTGAAATAATATTCTCTATAAAACCATGTAATTGAAACACTTCCTTTATAAATCTCTTTGCAAGAGTAGGTTCATCATTAGTAAAATCATTTGGTATAAAGTGAGCTACCTTGGCTAGTTTGTCAACTACCACCAAGATCATGTCATGTATGTTCTATGATAATGAAAACACTTTTAAAAATTCCATATTGATCACCTACCACTTCCATTCTGGTATGGTGTGTGGATACAACAATCTCATTGGATGCATATGTTCAGGTTTCACACATTGACATTCTATATAACAAAACACAAAATCCATTGCATCTTTCTTGATTCCTTTCCATAAATAGAGTGATCTAAGCTCATTCATGATCTTGTTTAATCTTGTATGTCTTGAATATTGGGTATTATGTAGTTAATTTAACACTATATTCCTCAGATCTCCTTATCAAGTACATACATCCTACCATTGTACCATAAAAGACTATCATTCTCTATCCTAAAACCCTTATACTTAGGATTTTAAGAATTCTTGGAAAATTCTTTCTTGACCTAATCATAGAATTCATCTCCTATTAATAATTTGATCATTTGATACTTGAAATTACACTTGATAGTAGTCAAGACTATTTTGTACCTCATATGGCTTATAACATTAACTACTCTATTATCATTACCTTTGATATAATTAATATCAAAATCATAATCAGATAATAACTCTAACTATCATCTTTGATGATAATTTATATTTAGTTGTGTGAATATGTAATTGAGTCCCAAGTTATTAGTCTTTATCTCAAACAATTTGCCCAATAGAAAATGACTCTAAACTTGTAAAACATGCACAATTGCTATAAGTTATAGGTCATGAGGGACATAATTTACCTCATATGGATTTAGTTTCATATACCCATAGGCTACCACTAAACCATCCTACATAATAACTCCTCTAAGTCCATTCCCATATGTATCAGTGATCACTAAGAATTGACGATTAGGATTGGGAACTCTTAACACTGGTGCTAAATTAAGCCTCCTTTTTAGTTCCTAAAAATCTACCTCACACTTATCTAACTAGATGAAACTTTGAGCTTTTTAGTAAAGAGAGGTAATAATATTAGCTATCTTAGAAAAATTTAGAATGAATTTCCTATAATAGTTTAATAATCCCATAAAACTTCTTACCTTATGCACATTCTTTGGTGTTAGCCACTCCATAATGGCTCTTATCTTTATTGTATATATTGAAGTACCATCCATAAAGATAGTATGTCCTAGATAATACATTTTCTTTTATAAAAATTCACACTTTGACAACTTTCCATATAATATATGCTTCCACAAATGTTTCAAAACCAATTCCAGATGTTGTAAGTGTTCTTCATCCTTGGAATAAATAAAGATGTCATCAAGAAGGACCAACACAAAGTGATCTAGGTAATCTATAAATACATTGTTCATAAGATTCATGAACTTTTTTGGTGCATTAATCAATCTAAATTGTAACACTATAAATTTTTAGTTCCCATATCAAGTATTAAACATTATCTTTAGGATATCCTCTTCATAGATACTCAATTGGTGATACACTGCTCTAAGATCAATCTTAGAAACTATTGTGGCTCCTTGCATTTGACAAAAGAGATCATTAATGTGTGGTAATGGACATCTATTCTTTATTATATCTTTATTTAAAATCTTGTAGTATACTCATATGTGAAGAGTTACATACTTCTTCTTGATGAAGATAACTGGATCACCCCATGGTGCCATACTTGATTAAATCAGACCTTTCAAAAATAACTCCTAAATTTGTGCCTTTAAATCAACTAATTTAATGGTTGTCTTCCTATACAAAACCTTATATTATAGTTACAATCTAGGTATGATATCAATTGAGATATGAAACTAGTGCTTAGGTGGAAATCCTAGTAATTCTCCTAGAAACACATCACACAAGTTTATTAGAAAAGGATAATATTTGATAGATGGTTTCTTTTATTCTTCCATCTGATTTATCTTAAAAATAAATGTCTAGCATCCCTTCCTTTGAGATTTATTGAGTTGAATTGTATAAATCTACCTTAGTTTCAACTCTCTTCTTTCACCTTGAAGTTGTGTCTAATTTTTGAAATCATCTTGAGACTCGACCTTCTTCAAAAAATAGTCAACCTTGGATTTATGATTTTCAAGCCAATTGACTCCTAGGATCACATCATATGATCCCAATAATGCTACATAAATATATAATATCATAGTAAAATTAGGCAATCTAGTCTCTACTTTGATGAGAAACTTTTCAAATTTGACTTTTAACTCATTCCCATATTATACTAACCATGCTTTTACCAATACTCCATCCTTTCTAGACAATTTGATAAGCACTCTAGGATAAATGAAGCATTCTATAACTTATGTATCAATTAAAATAGAAACTAGCTGAACAAACAAAATACCTAACATTTCTATGGGTAATGCCTGATAATAAGCTTATCAACAATTGCATGACTCTAATATTGAAACATACCTTGCTGATAATTTAAACCCTTGGTCTTCAATTGTCTTGAGGACATTCTATAAAAAAGTGTTGACCTCCACATATAAAGCAACCTCCAACTAATCCTTTATTCTTAGTCTATTGATTTCCCTTGAAACCATTACTAGGATTCTTATTCCTTGAACCACTATTGAACTTGGTGTTATTATTCCTAAAATAACCATTGGAATCTCCACTCCTCTGCTACCAAATCTTCTTTTTTAAAGTTGGTTTAGAAATTCCAAATTTCTTTTTGAACTTATCTCTAACTTGGGTAAGATATTGCAGTTTCTATTCTTTCTTGATCACCTTCTTGAACACCCAATCCATGGTAGATGGAACATGCACATATACTTCACCTCTTATTTGGGGTTTCAATCCCATGATGAATTTACTACTATTGAACCTTTCATTATCTGATACTAAGGTACATACTTAATAATCTTGGTGAATTTCTCCCAATATTCATTCATTAACAAATCCCCTTGATTAATATTTTTAAAATCTATAAGCTTTTGGTTAAAGTATAGTTGTGGAAGCCATCATGACCTAAACAATGTCAAAAAACTATTCCCAAGTGGTGGTGGTTGAGTCGATGCTCATCTCTAGCTTATTATTTTCCCACAAAGTCATTATTTCAAAATCAAGTTGATAAGCTCCCCAAACTACTTTAATGACTTCAGAATAATTTTGAATATCAAAATACTTCTCTATTTTTGTCAACCATGCTTCATCTCATCCCCTAATATAGTTCCATTGAACTTGGGTGGATTTACCTTTCTCATGTCACCTACTAACTCTACACCCAATCGATCTCTCACATCCTATGGCACCTCCTCATGCATCATATATTGAATATGTTCCTAATTATTATGATTCTCTTCAGGTTCTTCCTAAACATTTTCCTCTTCATGGGCATGAAATTCCTATTCTATGGCCATAATTTGGTCTCTAGTCTTTTACATGGTTATGAAATTCCTATTCTATGGTCATAACTTTGTAGCTTGCTCAGATACAAACTAGTTTAAATCAACAGTGGGTTTGATTTTCAAAGTACCCTCACCTCCTAGTCTATCATGCACCATTGTTATTCTTGGTTATCAAAAAGTTAAGTTTGCATTAGAAAATGCATTATGTCCTAAATTTTGAGCCTTATCTTTGATACCACAATGTAAAAACTCCACTAGATTTTACCAAAATATTGAAATATTATGTTTTCAAATTTAATACACATATTCAACATATATACTTCACAATGATAAATCTAAACTAGTGATATTTAACTAACTATATTGATTTAGTTATCCATAAAGGTTATAACTAATTCACTTACAAAGGATCACCATGAATAAATATATACATCATGAAAAATATTGAATTACCATAATTATTACATCACATCATAAATGAAATAGTATAAATTTAGTCATAACTAATATAATATCATAGTCTCTATTGCAGAAGTACAATGCATAAAAGATACAATTTTAACAATACATAATAATATCTCAAATGATAAAACATGATACAAAGCTCCTCTAAGTAAAGTCTCCATGACTCAAGTATTAATATGTAATCTCAAGCACAATAATCCATATGGGATGGAGATCACCATTTGAATAAATTTCCACCCTAAACATGGACCATCGATCCCCTACATTATCTCCCAAATAAGGGGATGGCCCTGCCTTCACAAATGGTTAGATAATGATGATGCTAGAATCTATAGTAACAAACCAAAACCCATGTGCTAAATATATCTACTAGATAATGTGTACCATAACAAAATCCATCCTAATATGATATCACATAAATATGAAAACTATATCAACATATGAAATGATAATTTTTACCAAACATTACTTTGGCCAAAGTTTCAATAATAAATGATCTCTAGGATCAGTTAAATTCATACACACTACTTGATCAAAGTACACCTCATTTTACATTGATAGCGCTAATCAATACATTAGAATCCATCTACTACTTAATTAGGGTCATGAATGCAAGATTTGGTTAAAACATATAATAACAACAACAACAACAACAACAATAATAATAATAATAATAATAGATTCATTCAAAAACATTCCTCCTTAGCACATCCAAATTAAGCTAATTATAGAATTTATCATACATTCATTTAGTCTATCAAATGAAGTGTAATGAATCATTACATATAGTAAATGGAATATAAAAATAGTCTTAAAAATACCATCTAGGTATGATCATATCAAAGGTGTTAGTTACTTATCATACCAAGTAACTCATAATATTATCTCTCCATAAAATAATAATACATTACAAGCTTTATAATTATATTTTATATCCACACATAAACAAATCCAGTCCAAACATCATAATTACTTATATTAATCTCATAATTATGAAATTTTAATTCTTATATCCATAACATTAAAATATAACTTAATCAATCCATTACATAATAATGGAAATAATGTTTTCAAGCATAATAAAACTAAGTATAATATGCACATATATATTTAAATAGTATAATCTATTCAAACATATTACATAGTCCAAAAATTGTGTGTGTGTGTGTGTGTGTGTGTGTGTGTGTGTGTGTGTGTGTGTGTGTGTGTGTGTGTGTGTGTGTGTGTGTGTGTGTGTGTGTGTGTGTGTGTGTGTTCGTGTGTGTGTGTGTGTGACCCCGTAAACATATTTAATGAAATACAATTATTTATCATATATGATACATTCTAAGTAGACATACATTTCCATGACTTAGAATATTCTATATACTTTAATGGATATATCTAGTCTGTAAAATATCCCCATAGCCCCTTTTTAAAAATTAGATAATTTTCTCACATTTATAAATATTTAAAACAAACATATAGATTTTCAAAAAATATAAATGTAACATATAGCCAAACATATGTTTTATTTAATTTAAATAAAAACATTCCTAGTTCATTCATTTTAAAACATTCATATAATTAAAATACATATAATTAATCTAAAAACATAGTCTATATGTCTTTATTTAAATAATTCCTCATTCTCAATCCCCCAATTGATTGTATTTAAACTTTCTATTATTTAAACGACAATTTTAGAATACATAGTCATCTCAGTTTAGATATAGTTCTATCACAAAATGATCATATTAAAATGTATAAATTTAATAAAAATTATATACTTGATCTTTATATAAAACCACAATGTAGTTGACATACAATCATTCTCCTACCCATTCCAAGTTTCTATAAAATAACCAAACTTGACTAAATCACAAATTCATATTAACTTTTATATATATATATATATATATATATATATATATATATATATATATATATATATAGACACACACACACACAGACCACATAATTTCATTATACAATTTATAGTATAGCTATATTTTTGAACCTGTAGGTGTTTATACAAAAATCACCACAAATAAATCTTAACCCTGAATTCGTATGAACAGGCATGTTCATAATGTAATACAACTACCCTCCATAAAATCCTAACATATTTACAATACAAGTTTATATAAAAATATATACACATAGTCTAACATCAAATATATACATATAAATGTATATGTATACAATCAACAATAGCATTATACTTATAAATGTATATGTATTTGGTAAACACATAAAACCCTTCAAATTGAGTTTAAGAATGCATATAAAAATATATTGATATATATAAATATACGTATATATACCCCTAAAATTTAACCATATATATACTTATATAAATACATACCCATTTCATATAATGAAATTCCTCATATTATACCTAAAGACTAATGGGTGTATACATAGTTGAATTTAAAACATTAACCTAAGTTTCAATTTGTATTCAAATACCTAAATGCATATATACAACTAATTCTAACAATCTAGCTTGAGCCACAAATATATATGCACAAGAATAGTTCTCTATTTAATTTATAGACTTTTTGGCACTAAGAGAGAGTTGAAGACAATTTTCATAAAAACTTAATTGTCATGTCAATTCTATGGTTTAACCCTTAACCCTTAGCTATTCCTTTAAGTCAAACATGGGGTTCTATGGAGGCCAAACCTTCCATGGGGATCCACATACCACTCAAAATCTCTATATTTAAAACATATAAAAACCATTAACCCAATACTTAGTTTGAAAAAACCTTTTCATTATTCACACAATAATTGAAATACAAAACCTGCCTATGTCTACCAAAAAAATTGACTAAATTATTTCCTCTTTCCTTCAAATATTCACCTTATTCACATTATAAATCTCTCTCCTCTATGTCATGAGTCATCTCTCTACCCATAGTTCTCCTTCTCTTCTTCTTATTCTTTTTCATTATTTTACTTCCCATCATTAATGGCCACTTCAACTAATTGTTTAAATGTATGAAAAAAATGTTGAACAAATTTCCATAGTATGTCACCATGAAAACATAGTAGCCTCCATATTTACATCAAAATTGAAGCTTAAATGAAGTCAATAGATGATTAGTAAACCTGATCATCTCGAGGATTCTAACCATTCCATAAAAATCATTTTACATTCTTTTTGAAATCTGCATGATAAAAAAAATCATCAACCACTAAACCTTAATCATTTAGTTTCAAATATTTATGACATGCAAAGTCTAATATGTTGTCAATGACCAAATTATTCCCATGATATGACATCTTATCAATATTATAGAATATAATCTATATGGCATGATAGTACTTTTAGATATTACTAGATTATAGTTCCACATGACTATATTATCCCTATCATATATACAATTATTATTAAATCATTTAATAATAATAAAAATGTATTCAATATATTTGAAAATAAACCTTGGGTTAATAGTTAATCAAATAGAAAGGTATTTTAAAATAATGATATTTATATCTTTTGACATATGGATTTAGCATATAAGATGATGATGATGATGATGATGATGATGATAATAATAATAATAATGATAATAATAATAATAATAATAAATTATTATTATCTAAACCTTATAGATAATTAACAATAATGGAATATGTCATAATATCGTAACCCTATGTAACCATAATTAACGACATAGTAATGTAAGTAAAACATAACCAAATTCACTCATTCAGTAAAACAAGTGCTTTATATAAGATAAACTAATATGATCATGAAACTAGTGAATTCATTTAAATAATCATATGATCATCACCAGCAATCAATATTATACCATAAAGCATAATAAAAATCACCTAAAATAAAATTACATAAAACATGTTATGGTATCTATATCAAATAATTAATTATGAAACATGATATTTTAAGTGATGTGTACAAGGGCTTTTGAATTCATTCTCTATCAACCCCCAATATATCCATCTAACCACCATATCTGATGATACTTTCCCTCTATCATACTCTGGAAAGAATATGTCCTACATCCACCTCAAAATAATGAAGGTAGTTAGCCCAAAACATCATTATATCCATAAAATAATGTTGTGTAAATACGATCACAATATATAGGATATAAAAATACTACTAACTCATAATAAACTAATTATATAAATTAAGCAATAAAAACTATCCCATAATCAGCATATGTCATTAAAATTAATCAAATATTAGTTATTCAACTAATCAACCATACTAATCCACATATCAAATAGGTTATTTAGCTAGAGAGAAATCAAGATGTAATAAATAAATATGATAATCTATGGACTATGAAGCTTAGATATTCCTAGGCTTATATTTCACAAGAGAGTGAAATATCATCTTTGACCATATCATGTCTCATGTGAAAGAAGAAAATGGAAGATCAGTATTGTGAGAGATCCAAAAAATGTAATGTGATACAATGAAGACATTTAGTAGATGATCACAAGAAGGGAAACTTTTTCTTTAAATAGACTAGGAAAAAAGGGATATATAATTACTTAAGAATGTAATTAAAATAACATAAAAAGTATATAAAAGATAGGATAATTATACATCTGGAGGGTGATATGAAGGGAGATAATAATGTAACTAGATAATAAATGTAAACTTATGATAGGTTTAGCACAAGAAAATATAGTGGCAAAAACCAAGAGGGGAAGACAATAAAAATTAAGTTATCAAAATGTCTAAAAAGAGTTGATGGAAAATAAACCCAAGAGGGAATGATTAAAAAGGTAAATATACAAATAATTTTAAAATTTTCAAAGGAAAACTAAACCCAATAGGTAGGTACATGAAAATTAAAGGTACTAGAGAATATGAAAATAATCAATGGCTAAATAAAAATAAGAGGGAGAAATACTAAGGTGTTTAAGGAGTAAATATGCCAAAGAATTTAAAAATACATAATGGAAAAATAAATTGAAGAGATGTAAACTATTATAGTAAATTAAATCCAAAAAATTAAATATTATGGTACAATAAATTAAATGGCAAGAAACATGAAATGGTAAAGATAATAATGCAAAATCAAAACATGATAAATGTGAAATAGATAATATGATACATTAAATAATTTATCATAAATAATATGTAATGTGTGAAATAACATAATAATTAAGATCATAAATCTCTTTCTATAAATAATAACTCATTTTGACTAGGGTCTCTTCTACTCTCTCACAGATATGCTTAAGGAATTCCTTTTGAATGGCCTTGATCTTGAAAATAAGCATGATATAGTGGGGATGAGGTTTATTATCCAAATTTAATAAACATAAATGGGGAAGTAGATATTATATTCATAGAGTTGGTTCTGTCTATAGGGGACCTACTCTATAATTATGGGGGTGTTATGTGAATGATATTATGTACTTTGAGGCTCGGGCCATAAAAATTATACAAAATGATATTAAATGGATAATAAAAATCCATAAAATGAGTATAATACTCATTTAAAATACAAATATCTACCATTTTTGGGGGATATATACTATATTCACCTTTGGAAGAGGCATATCTAACCAAAGTGGAGAATTAATGACCCTAAGATGAAGTGCATCTAAATACTATCAACAAGATTAAAAATTAGTCAAAAATGTGTACTCATATTTTAGAAGCTACAAAATTACCTAGGATTATAAACATGTGGATCTATAATATCAATGTTAAGAGCTTGGAATTGTGACATATTCTACTCTAAATTTCTCTTATATTCTATAAAATCCTACTTTGAATGTTTAAATGTTTTGTGAAAAGTGCAAATAATTGTTTTTATATCCTTTGATGAAATATTTGAGGCTAGAGAGTAAATTAACTTGGTCAACATATTGGGATAGATAAATATATATGTATTTTATAATTTATTGAAATGGAATAGTGTAGTGCCAAAATGATCATAAAGCATGGTAGGAAGAGAAAACACATATAAACTATAAACTAAATCCATCGCGAACTAGTCCTAAGAATTCAAAACAATCTTAGTATTTTGGAATACAAGTGTAGGGATGTTAACATAAGGATGATGATAAAATTACTCATATTTATCATTATTAAGGTTTGAGGCATCATATATATTATATTAATAAATGTTAATCATGTTGATACTAGAGTGAAAGTCACATGATTGTTTAATGGAGGCTTTATAGTGTATTATTTTTAGATGATTTAATTTTTAATTAAAAATTTTCATATAACATGAAACATTAATAGTAATTATGAGTGGTGATATCAAAATGTATGGATTAAATCATGATATTTATATAAGTATTGACATTATTCTATTTATTCATAATAAAAAATATTACAAGTATCTAGTCAGTTGGCATCTTCCAAGAACAATGTCACAACTTAAGAAGAAATATATCTATGATGTTATGAGTAAGGTTGGTGGGTTTTAGTTTAAGGTGGATCTAATTAGGCTCAACATTTTAGAGCCAAGGAGTTTTGGTAATAAATTTCCCACAAGCTCAGAGTGTCTATTATAACCTCAAACTAAATATATGGGAAAGTTGAAATGTTGATACTCATGAAAATGACTACTTGGGAGAGGTTCAAGGTAAATTATTTTAAAGACACTAAATTTTAATATTTTTTTTATAATTCTAAGGGTTGGCATCACTTTGAATATTATCAAATAGCTCCTAAGCATGGGGATTTGACTGATTAACATGTAGAAGAAGATATGTCCTTCATGTGATAAGTATAAGGGAAACTAAGAAATATATTTTAAGTTAAGGGAAAGTTGAAAACAATAAATCTTAACATACCATAATAGAAGATGCCATTATAGGACTCCAAATGTACCCTAAGGATGGAATTTTTATTTTTTCATGTATTGAAACATGGGGTGGACCTAAGGTTGTTACTAGAATATTTAAGGGATTTATTGAATTCCAAATATGTGACACAAGTACTAAAACCTTCATTTATGAGGGTTCTCTTGAATTTGTAATCATCATTTTGAATGCTAAAAAAAATAGGGGGATCATCCAAACAAAGAATGATTACATTGGTGATCATTTCCTAGATGTTAAATTTCAAAGATAATACTAGGTCCATTATCCTATCATTAGACATATCTTCACACTATTGAATGATACTTTCCTTGGAACTAGGAAAATTAGTTTATTTCCCCATAACTAGTGGTTGAGGGATGCTTATAGTGAATATAGTTTGCATTAAATTATATAAATGTGTAGTAGAGGTATGCAAAATATCAATAAAAGTAATATGACTAGAGAAATTAGAGAGTTATTTAATGGGATCATACTCTTAAAGATTAGGGTAAGATGAATATGAATGTAACTAATAAAAATAGGTCTAAATAGAATCAGATCTAATTGTAGAATTTTTGTACCTAATTTAATTTTATTATTGATCTATTTTAATGTTATTACCCATATCAATATAGTAGGTTTTGATATAATTGATGCTATCAATATGGTTGATAAAGTTTTAAAAGTAGGAAATTATATTGGCACAGACACAAAAGACAACATTGACGATAAAAAAAGGTAGAAATGGAAGACTGTACTAGCAATGGAAACATAGTTTCATTACTAGAAATAATCATGCTAAATCACCATTGGAAATTTCATCAATGTTTTATAATTTTTCAAAATAAAAATGTTTATATGTTTAAAGGTTAAACTATAATATAGGACTGCATATATTTTTAGGCTTGAGGAGACAGTACAAGTTGAGTGGAATGTTTTGATAAAAATCAATGTGAGCAATGATTTGATTCATGCTTTTCATATTAACTAATATTTTATGTTAGTGGGATTTTTAGGGTTAATTAAAATTTACATGAATTCAGTGGATGGAGATGAATACATCTAATTTTATGTCTACTAACATGCGCTATTATTTTGTAGTTGATTAACATTATTGTGAGAATGAATGGGATTGACTTGAGAATGATTGGAAGTGGAATATAATAGGTACCAATGTTAAAATTAGATTTATTAGGTGCATCACACTTTACGTTTCCCTTAATAACATTGTTAACATAGCCTTATAAAAATATTGATAAAATTATCTTTCCATACTATCATGATTAAAAGTAATGACCGAGGAAAAAATAATATGCTAAGGTTCAAAGAGAAAAAAAATAATTGTGAGAATGACCCCAATTATCATGAAACCAAAATTTTTTTTGGTTTTCATACCAATAATGTTTAGGATGTGAATCATCAAATTATTTAGGCTAATTTATAAGAATATTTATTCTAACCTCATACATGCTAAAAAGTCGATGAATCTATACATTTTTAACTTGGTTATGATTGGATGAGGTTGGTTTAAGAGGGATTCCAATAATATATTGGGAAGGGACCATATTTTTTGAGCCATAAAACATGACAACATATATTTTACTCTTGGAATCATAACTATATCATGAGTATATATAACACTATGATCTATCACATGCTTTCTCTTTATTTTCATGAGAAGTATAAAGTTTTGTTTAGGTTAAGGGGCCAAATATTATCTCATCAGGTGATCCTAACTTTTATATTTATCAAAGGATTCTTCCAATTATTTAAGAGAGAAGGACCTTAAAACATTTTAGAGTTTTGGTGTTAAGTTGGGTTTAAAGACATTAAAGAGGCTATTTTTTGTCATGTTGTCTTTCTATTTGTTAGATAAGTAATTATAATGTTCAATGGAGTCACATTTTGACTCATTATCCACTTAATCACAATTTAAAATGATTCCTAAGTTACTTTTAGGTAAGTAATGATATTAGTATCTTTGAACTAGTACATTAATTAAGCCTTATAAATTGGTGATATAGATAATCTTGAGTTGATTGTACCACAATAAAGGATGAGTTGTAAGGGGGTTGACAAGTAGTTTGGTAGCTTCATAGGGGTTAATTTTGAGAAACTCCTTATAAATATTCCAAAAGGATTTAAGATGAAAATAAATATTGGTATATGTATCATAAGGTATGGTGGGAGTGATTCCCCAAATATTTTTCTTGTAATATGAGGTGCCAATGGTTCACTTTAGAGGTGTTTTATGAATTTATTCCAATTAGTAGGTTGAGGTATGAGATTCCCTAGTTGATCCTTAATGGCATGAAGGGCACATTAATTAGTCATTCCCCACTTAATTTGTTAAGGCATATATTTTATTTTCATGATTTAATTTTACATCTACATGAATGGGTTTAAACCATTGGATCACATTATATCCATTTGTTTTATGATTTGAGTAGTATTAAGTTAATTTTCATTGGCTTGATATTGTTAAGTCATAGGTTCATTAGAGTGAAAAGCTTAGGTAACATTATTTGTGTGATTTAAACTAGTATTAATGTTAGCACTTTGAGTTGGGGTACTATAGGTAGGGACAACCATAATCAATATTATGGTAGGCATAATGGAAAAGAAATGATGGGAGGTAGTTGCATGGTTTCCTAAAGTCATTTAAGAAGTCTATGCTTAGGTGAATTATTAAAAAAATGAGCCACCATGGGAATGTAAATTTATTCAAGGTATTTTACTAGATATTTAAAATGTTCTTAAAGATAAAAATTCATGTCATAGGTGTACCCAATAAAATCTTAAGATTTACCTTTATATATATTTTTTTAAAGTTAGGTTTGTATCCCTAGATATTGTGTAAAAAATTAGGTGAGGATTACTATTCTTATTTTTTATGATAGACATATTAGAATAATTATAATGATGTTCTTGATAACTAGAATAATGTAATTATTTTTTTTTTTTGGAAATTCTTACTAATGTTAGTCATGGAAATAACATTAGGATTTTGAGATTTATATCCTTGGAAAACTCTAAATATTTGGTTTAATAATTTTGGTCATGACGGAATTGCATTGTAGGAATGAATTGGAAAGAATATGTAAAACAAGGTATGTTTGATAAATTGGGAAACCTAAGAAGCTATAAAACACTAAAAAGTGAGGAAAATAAAATTTGAATATGATCCAATTAGTGGTGGGATAAGATTCATATCATGTCCACTATAATGTGTGTGATGGTGAATTCAATGTGAAGATAAGAAGAAAAAAAAATGAAAAATTGAATCTAATGAAATTTCTTAGATGACTCACATAAATATAATAATAAATCATGAAATTATGATAAAATTAAGTAGATCCACAAAAATAATTGAGAGTAGAATAATTTATTAATATGACTAAACTGATATTATTACTTAAACTCCACAATAATGCAATAAGAGCATAACTCACAATATGATATTCAAATAATAACCAATTCCTCCTATATACTCTACTTAAGGCATTTTTATTTCATAAGATGAACCTACAAAAAATATAAGTATATATAGAAATGTGATAAGATAATATGAAAGGTTATGTAAGCTAGAAGTCATCTTCACATACCCTTATAAATGCTAAATTTAATGGTGTCCCATGACCCTCACCTTCAAAACAATGTTTCCATAAATTTTGAACAACTCAAAATGTTTCTACTTAAAATATTCATCCTCCCATGTTGCATATTCATGGTTCAAATTCTTCCACTTATTCAAATACTCCTTAATTTCTGTTGTCCTCATCCTTTTAGTGCATGTTTAAAGTATATCCTCATGTTATAAAATGACTCGACCTTATTCATCCAGTTTTAACAATGCATTATAGGAAAAAAATCTCTATCCAATCAACTTATTAGGGAAGACACATGAAATATATGATTTATGCAAGTGGACTGATGTAGTTATATCTTGTATGCCACAATGCCGATTTTCTATAAGATATTATAAAGCTCATAATCCTAAGGATAAAGGTTTTTATACATTTTCTAATTATTCAAATACATTTGATTATATGGTTTCAATTGCATAAATAACTAATCACCCATGTTAAAATTCCTCTCACTACAATATTTATCTACTTGTTGCTTCATTCTATTTCATGCCATTGCAAAATTCTCTCTCATACTAGTTAGCACCTACTATTGATGTTAAATTTGTTGTTCAATAAATTTAAATTTTGGATGTACATCAAGTATGATGTGATGGATAGGGTTTTATAGCCATAAAATTTCCAAAAATGGAATTTTGGAAGATGTATAGAAGGAAGTGTTATATCACCATTCTTCTAGTGGTAACTACTGAACCCATTATTCTTGTTTATCTAATGCAAAATAACAAAGATACCTTTATATGTATTTTTTTGACCACCTTTATTTTCCCATTATATTGAAGATGATATTATGATATATGATCAAAATAAGTACCCAAATATGATAATAAATCAATCTAAAAATTATAGTTAAGGATCGTATAATGATCTCTTACAATTATCTTGGGAGTACCATGTAGTTTTTGAACTGTATCCAAAAAAATTAAATTTATTATACTAGTTATAAATGGTTGTGATAAGGATTGAGATTATCATATTTTGTGAGCCTATTCATAATTACCATGATTAAATTTTAACCTTCAATCATTTGTAACCTTGTAATGAAATCCATGAAAACTTCCTCCCAGCTTTGGATAAGGATGGATAAAGGATATAGAAGACCTAGTGTCTTAATTTTTTCACCATTATTCTATTGACACACCAAGAATTTATCCATAAATTTATATATATATATATATATATATATATATATATATATATATATATATATATATATATATATATATCTACCTTTAACCCTTAAAAAAATAAATTCTACTTTATTTTGTTTTAGGTTTTCCAAAATATTGAGTATCCCCATATGGAGATGCATGAACCTCCTAAAGGATCTTGTGCTTGAGGATACAATTATTACATAGGTATAATATAACATTATACCATAATGCATTGTGTAATGCATTAAACTAAAAAAATATGTATATTCCCCTTGAGTCCTCCCCAAAATAAATCCTATTTGATTCTATGATAGGTTTTCAAAAATAATGAGTACCCCACTATGGATATGCATGAAGATCTTGAAGGATCTTGTGTTTGAGGATATAATTATTACATAGGTGTAATTGATATTTATACCATCAAAAATTAAATTTTCACTCAAAAAAATTAGAAGCCCCAGAACCATGTTGGACATTTTGAATAATAACATGTGTATCACTATCATTCTCTTATTATTATCTTGCCTCTTCAACCAATCTTCCTACCAAATGGTCATTGCACATAAAAATGCCTTAGTGGACAAATCCCTCTTGAATAATACATCTACTAAACTATTTTATTTTAATTTCTTATATATTATTTCAAAATCATATCCCAAATTTTTAGTCACCCATTTTTATTATTATTATGAAGGAAATAATTTCAAAAAAAAATAAAATTATATTATCATGATCAATCTTTGTTTTTATTTACCCATCATATGAGGTCTACATTGCTTGACTATGTGAAGAAAAACCAACATTTATTTCTCATATATTTAATTTATTCTATTTTTATCTTGATTTGATGAATATTGAAGGAAATTGGTCTTTATTCATGCATGATTATTTCCCCATGCCATATTTTGATGCATCACATTCATCAATAAAAGTTTTTGAAAAATCAAGGGTAGCCAAAATTAGAGTGGTGCACATGTTCTCCTTAAGATTCAAAAATATTTGGTAGTTTTTTCATTATAATGGAAGTATTAAATCTTCAAAAAAGTTGTGATTAGTATTAATATAATGCCATAATTTTCATAAATTAATGATAATAACCTATTAGCCCCAAAAATCCATGGAGCTTGTCGAGGGATTTTGGCACTTGTTACTCCATCATAACTTTGATCTTATTAAGGTATACTTTGAATACTTTGTGAAAAATAATATGACCCAATTACTCCACCAATTATATTAAAAAATCACATTTTAAAGGTTTTTCATAAAGGTAATGTTGTTATAAAACTAACAGTACATGTTTCACATGTTGCAAATGTTATTCCCAATTTGTATTGTATAGTAGAATGTCACACAAAAGTACCAACACAATTTACATAAAAAAGGACTAAAATTTGTTTCATTCAAACTATGTAATGTATATGGTGCATTTATGAGACAAAAATTCATTACCCAAAACTCACAATGGATTTCATGAATTTTGAATGTTGTTTTATGGATATTCATCTCTATTCCAAATTCAATGTTACTGAGAATGAATATATAGTTTTTTAAAATAAATATCTCCATGTAAATAATTTATTAAATATTAGTTATTTAAATAGGGAAATTATTCTTGATGTTTTAAGTTTTATCTTTATTTTTGGCATATCCTCCAAGTGCCATCCTTATTACACACCATGACCACTGGGGGTGAATATTCACTTTGGCTACATGTAATAATGCCTGAGTTTAACATCTCCTATACCATATTTTAAATTTCACTGTTTAAATACTATGAAAACCTCTTTTATATAATGTTTTGTGGTTGACTCCATATAAGCATTTGAATGGCATGATCATGTTATCTTCTTAGTCATAGTGTTTTTTGAATGACACAAAAAATAGTTGGGTGGTCATCAATAATCATATGTAGATCAACATGTGTAAACACCTTTGTTGGTTGAACATATATGGAAAAAAAATTCTAAAAATAATTTTCTCCCTTTTTGAGCATATTTTACATCTGATGTGAAGTAACCATTTTTAGATAATTTTCCCCATAGTTCATGTAATTCAAATTTCCTAACTTTAGAATGAAATTGCATGAACATTTCATAGAAATTCATATCAATTGTACCCAAGGTTGTGAGAAATTAGATTTTTTAAAAATGTATACCCCACACATAAGAATAAAAAAACATAGGATAATATAGATTGTTATATCCCATAGCAAGATAAATACTATGGAATTTCCTAGAATAATTTATTGTGCCATCCTATGCAATAATGATTTGAAAGTCTAGAGTTGGTTAAATGAAATAGTTAAAATGAGAATACAACTTAATATATATAAAGTTATGTGTACTCCCTAAGTAAATAAACATTATCACCTTATGTCTCTTGAGGAAAAACTAAACCTTAAGCATTTGAGGAGTGATAATACCCAAAAGTACATGTAGGAGGTAGTACGTTTGGGAATATTTAGATTTCTCCTTTTTCTCTTCCTCACCTCACTTTATGTCACATCATATTATTCTTATTCATTGACTCCTTAAATTTACTTAAACTTGTTATCAACACATTTGTCCTTTCCTCCACTTGCTTTTTTAGTCTAAACATAAATTTTTTTCATGCTTATCTTTAATTTATTGAGGGGTCAACTTAGTAGGCTGGGGAAATGATTGTGTTTAGGAATTATGTTATCCTCCATTAGTGAAATACCTTCATTTAAACATATATATATATATATATATATATATATATATATATATATATATATATATATATATATATATCCTCTAAATTATGCATATATACTATGGATTTATAAACTAAACATGAATTAAACATGCAAACATCAAATTGGGTGTTATCCTTGAGCCCACCCATGAATAGATCATTCATGTTATTCTTGTTAATGTCATCCATGCGTAAGGATGATTATATAATTATTGAATATAATTCATGACTATCCCTATTTTTCATAACTTTAATAATTTATTAAAGTATTTTTATAAGACATAGTTATGATAGTACATCTACAACTCATCAATAAACACTAAATAGGTAATATGAAGGCCCCTATTTTTCTTTTGAATTCACAACAATTTATAGAAAATTAATTGCTCAAGTTATAGATATAGAGATACCATGGCCACATTTTATGCACTTAGGGTCTCGTGTATATCTAATAAATTTTCCATTTTATCAGTTCAAGTGAGTGGATCCTTACATTAAAACTCATGCACTTCCACTTTTGGCATCATGTTCTTCGTAATAGTATTTTAATTTTAATTTTTTTGGTTAGGATAACCCAAATCAATTATTGGAGTAATTAGTTTTGGAATAATAGCATTAAGAGTGTAAATGTCTAATTTATAGTTTACAAATAATAATTCACATCATCATACACATTTACCACATCGATGACCCATTTTACCACATCAAGATCATCTTTCTTCACCATGTATCATATATCTTACTAAAGTTTCTTAACCATCCCATAAACCCCATCATATGAAGTTTTTAAATACATTTCCTCCTTATGTGAAAATTTTCTTGAAGGGTATATCCATTTCCCATGACCACAAGTGTTTGGCCTACCATGTATGAACCCTAAGGTTTAGGGTTTCAGACCCCCCCTCCCATTATATATATATATATATATATATATATATATATATATATATATATATATATATTACATAGGATTATATTATTGTAGTTGAATTTTTGAAATGAATCTAATGATTAATAATTTCATTAGGGTGTGAAAAACGTTTTTGTAGTTAAAAAAACCTCAATCAAGACTACAGTGATGGAAAAAATAAATTCTTCCTAGTTAGCAAGTTATGTTTTTCAATCCTTCAGCTCTCAAGACAACATCAACAACAAATATGGGAAACCTACACCATAGAAACTTACCCAAATCAAAGATATGATACCACTTATAATTAAATTACTTATATGACTAACATAAATATAATAATATATCACAAAGTAAATAGATCAATAACAATAATTGATCCAAGAGAAGAATATAAGATTATAATTCAAAATATGATATTTTAAGACTAAACACTACCTCATATATATACTATAATTAATCCATGGTTATTTCATATTCTAACCCTAATAATAATATAAGAACATAGATAAATGTGACAAGATAATATGAAATCTTATGAAAGCCACAAGTCAACCACACATATTTATATATGCAATATAGGTTAAGGGTGTAACAATGAATATGATACAACTAGTCGTGGGATAATATACACATAATGTTTAATATTATGTATGATATGAAAATGGGGTCAACAATATAAAGTTTTTCTTATATATGAAAGAGAGAATACCATACTAGGAATATCTACATACAAAAATTCATGATTGATAATTAAAGTGAGAGTTGTTTGTAAGAGGGGTATCAAGGATATAATAATGAAATGACATCAAAGAATTGAAAAAATAATGGTAACCTATATTAAAAATCATAATAAACTAAACTAAATAAATATAAATGTCATTAGGTGGTAACTAAGAGGTATCTAAACTAAAGGTTAAAACTAGAAGGCATCTAAACTAGGATATACTAACATGTAAAGATAACATAAAATAATAAGCATAAACTAAGATAAACATGGAGAATAATTAAAAAATACTACTCTAGCACAATCATGAAAACCAAATAAAATAAATATTATAGTGATAGGGATACCATCTTTGGGTTTACTTTTAGCATATGAATTTTCCCCTTCACTCAAGTGGCACTTTATGATAGATGTTGTAAGTGAAGACTCAAATAGTAAGGATGAAGACCTAACTATCCTTAATTGGGAACTCTAGAGACTAAGGGAAAAACCTTGATTCATATTACTTTTAATAAACTTCAAGGACCTATACCTCCATAACATTAGGCTCATATCTTCCAATTCCTCTTCTTCTACTAAAATCACATTTTTTGTTCACAAGTAGAGTAAAATGGTTTGTGTTTCTTATAAAAATGATATCTAGGAGCCCTATATATATGGATTTAAATCCTAAAATTCACCTAAAAATATGATTATGAACTTAATATAAATATATGTAGTATAATTATTTGAATAGAAAATAATACTACATCAACCAAGTTGAGTTAGTACATGAAGGTAAATATCTACATCATATGGGTTGATATAGTTATAACGGGGCACAAGTTATAAATTTAAATGCTTTGATAATGATAAATACATTTGTATACATAAGGGAGGGAACTTAAATACCAAGTTAGTTGAGAAAAGACTTGATACTAGATAGAAGATGTATAATGATGAGAAAAGATCACTAGATGAGGTTAGAATTATTATATAGTGTTTTAACCTATGTTGGATAAATGTTAAACCTTAATATGATAGATAATATTGTAATAATTTAGATTATGATGTATAAAACTTAATTAAAATTTTCAATGGAAAGGATTGAATCTATTTAAGCACTCTAACTTGATAAATATGGAAATTACAACAAAGAGATAATATATTTAGTGACTAACTAATATATAGATAACTGAGACTATAGGTAAGTGGAAGGGTAGGAATGAAAATAGATAGGAGGTTATTTAGATAAATGTTTTGATATGTTTGTACACCTATATGTTATCATCAGTCTCATGTTGGTACCATTAGTAGTTATGTTTCTCATATGATTGTTTTGTCTAACTGAATCTTAGACTTATGTTCAAGTATAGGCCTATGCAAATGCTTTTACTAAAATATGTGTGATCCTAAGGGATAATTATGATCTTGAGTCATTTAAATTTATCTCCTTCACTTGAAATCCATATCCTTTTATAATGATAAACATAGGCCTATAAAAGGATAAGAAATGTGGATTAAGCTAATCCCAACCACTCCCTTTTGAATGGCTAAGTGTTGCCTACATATCCAATACTATGAATAGGTAATTCAAGTTACATATATGTCTATATACTAGGGGTATGTGTGTAATTAGTTATATTTGAATGTATGAAACCTATGATATATCTTTCAACACTTGGTAAATGTCAACTTCAGTTTGGATTTTAGGTGAATCAAACCTATCTGAGATGTACTCCTTGTGACCATTTTTTAAATTAGGTACAATAGGGAAATATTTTTGAATGTTAGATATTTTTAGTACAATTTATATATGCTTATTAGATGATTAATAATCCTAGATTTATTTTATATGAGTATGAGTATATTTTGGAAATTTATGATGCCATTAAAACATTAGGTGGATGGTCTAATCCATACTAGTGATTTGATTTTGAAATATGACCATTTTTGGGTGAAGGAAAAAATTGTCATATTTTGATGGTACCATCTAAGTCTAAAATTTTCAATTTGGAGATATGAATATTGATATTATGATTTGGATATGTTTAAGTGTGATTGTTTACTAGTTTGGCATAGAGTGAAAAAATTCATGTATGTACCTAATAACCATTACAAGGATTAAACCCATACATATCATGTGTGTGTGAGATAATGGTGAATTAGATTCATATATGTAGAAACAAATTATTTTGGGGAATTTAAATAAAAGCATAACATATATGAGTTTATAGTACCAAATTTTAATATCTACAATAACCCCCTTTGATTATAGTATTTAATTTCAACACAAATACTATAGTAAACTGATAAATATATACATGAGTGTGAACAACACAATTTCTCTTTAGGATATTTTCTAAATGTGTAACTTACTATATGCAAAACTAAAATGAACATGTAACACTAAATTTACATAAAATGAAATCTAAAATATGAACTATAATTTAAATTTAAAAAAATTAAAAGCAAAGGATGAGTACACATGTATGTGGGTGAAACTATGTTGCATTGTAACTTATTATCAATAATACTTCCTTATTGATTTATAGGAGAATGATTCTTATTATTAAACCATTTGGATAATTGAGGATTATTAAATACCAATTCTATGTAATTGATGTAAACCCATGGGATGGGAAGACAAATGCCTAAACCCCTCATGGATAAGGATTAGTTCCAAATCCATTGTGTGTTATTGAACCTAAATCACACTACCTCAAGTAACTAATCTTGAACTAATATTGAACCTCAAGATGAAATGTGGGAGCCACATATTGAGATTTCTATGAGTATTTTCAATATCATTTAACCTCAACCACATAACCTCAAAAAATATGAATCAATCACTACATATGGACTTATAGATTCAATATTACTCACTTTTAGATACCATTGAATGTGTTTTAAAAGTATAAAATAACATGCATGTGAATAAACCCAATTAATACCTCATGAATTGGTGTCAAATGATGCAAAATTATAGTAATATATATGATAAACTAGAAAACTCATATCTCAAATTTAGTTATATGTGAAAACATCTAACTATTGTTTTGTTAAAAAAATTCAAATATACATTACATATGCATACAAGTGTATCTAAATATATAATCTATAGTTAAAGTCTCTATAAAGTGAGAGAATATGCATGTCACATGTCCCTACTAATTTTTATCCATGTGTAAAAAAAATATCTCATATCAAAATTAAACATATATGTGACCTACTTTAAAGTATCTATGACAAGCCCACTAATATGCCCCCTCTTGAGGTTAGAGATGTAGCCTACAAGTCATTCATTTTAAAATAAGGATTTAACTCTATCATGTATAAATATTTAATTAGGTAGAATCATTGAAAGATATGGATAATATGTATTCATGGTAATTTATATGTCATCAAGTAATGTATGAAACATATGTAATGCAAGGCATATAAGTATCATGTGAGGATATATGTATTAATTAGGCACATGATAGTAACCATAACTAATATATATAGTGAATAAGACTATTCAATAACATAAGTGCATGATGTGAATCATGGAACCACATGTAAAATATAGGTGTGTGATATGGATCATGACACTAAAAAAATAAGAAATCTTAACAAGCTCAATAAGTCTAATAAACTCAATAAATAATGATATTTATATAATAAACACAATAAAGGCACACACAATAGTACTCAATTCCACACTTAAGGCTAAGAGACACATAAAAAGGCAATGAAAATTTAATAAAAAAGGTCAAGGGATGAAAATAAGGGATGTGATTATGTCATAATAAGCAATGTTATCAGCCATAATCAAGGGATATATATACATGTCATAATAAGCAAGGCCAAGGAACACAATCAAGGGAATTGAATATGTTTTAAAAAGGGGATAAATATATGTCACACACATAATTATGAGGGTTACAAATAGTATAAAATCAATGAATATCCTATCATGAAAGAGAAACAACATAAATGAAGCATGGATTAAGTGAAAAGTAGTCTACACCATTCACATTTATTAATGTCACACGATAGTAAAATAGCATATCCATGTAAGACTATGTAAAATATGATTAATTATAAATATATGTGTAATAATTTTATGTATGTAAATAAGGTAAAATGTTGTATAAATATATAACCTATAATAATGTGACCTATGGAATAAGACAAACCTAACATTGATATGGCCTTCAAGTATAATAAATTATAGCATTTATGTATACATGTATAATTTGTATATCCTTCATTATACTCATATAATATGAAACACATGTGTGTATGAAAAAAATTATTCCATATAAAATACATTTTATATAAATCGTATGTAGATACATAACTAGCAATCATGTCATGCTTAGGTCTTAATTTTTTTATTTTTTGAGTATTTTAATGTTTTTATAATTTTAAATTTATCCTAAAATTTGAAAATTTATAACCAATTATCCAATAAAGTCCATGGTAAGTGCCTATTTCATATGGTAAAAGGTTAATATTTAATGAAATAAAATTTCTAGATGTAAGTGTATCATAATCTAAGGAGCCAAGTGTAGTAATGTAAATAGTGTCATCACTACTGAAAGGATCATGTGTATAATGGGTAACTATAGGAAGCCTATGGATTTATGGGTTTAGTTGTATAGAGGATAATATACATATTATTTTGTTCATTATGGATCATTTTGAGTTATTTACTAAAATATAGTAGTGCTTATTATAGTATACACATGCTTACATGAGTCTTACATGAATCTATGATATGTAGGAACCTAGGGAATTAGATGTCTAGGAGATTTATCTAATCTCATTTAAATTGGGTTTATATAAGGATTATAAATATATGTAATGACCATATATGTATAATGATATTGAATATGTGTAATAATCATCTTTGTATAATTATCCTAAATAGTCATAATAATAACATCTATATAATGAATTTTTATAAGTGTAACAATAAAATATTATAGTGGTGGGGGTGGATAAAGTGATATTATTGACCAAGTAGGGTACACATATTGAATGAATGAAGCTATTGTTTCCTTATCTTAGTGTGTATAATTGATACATCAGTGCACTATAGATGATACTATAGGGATAGTTTTTATCTGAGGGCATATTAATAATAAATCAAATATACCATAACTTAAAAAAATAGGAATAAATTATTATTTATGGAAGATCCCACCTAAAGAGGTAATATTATGTGCCTGAGAGTGTCATGTATCCATATATCGAATACCTTAACTACTACTGATGTATATTATAAATCATTTTGTGTATCCAAGAGCATTTAGGAGTTTCATTTTAATAATGTCTTAGCTTAAATATTATTTTACCATGACACCATGTATAATATTTAGCTATATGTAAGCTCATTCAAATAGTGCATGAATATATAAATCATCCTCAACAATCTCGCTATCATCAAATGTAATCATAGCTCATCATGATAATGTGCCTATAAGTGTGAAAATGATACCATCCAATGGGTTACCATATGTTTCAATATGTAACTATGAATTTTATGTATAATTTAATTAAAAAATATCCTTATCCTTAGTTATGTCATGCTTTATAAATGGATTAGAGAAAAAATTAACTTAAAATTTTTGTTTGGTTATGGTATATAATCCTCTATAGGTGCACTAATCTCAATAATTGTGTATTAGATAATATCTTGTATATTGTGTCTTAAATTAAATCATTATTTTTTATAATGACCTCCAAATTGATGATAATCTCAAGATACATTAATTTCATATTATTTAGGTTTAATCTTACACATATGACCCTATTTTGGTGAAGGGTGATATATGAGGTTGTACTAAAGTAATATATATAGTAGTATTTAATGAGGTTGAGGTAATTGTAAAAAATTCATCCTCTATGAATTAAATAAGAGAATTTTATTAATATGCTACAATATTTTATAAACCATTGTATTTGACTCATGTTTAGAATCATTCAATTCAACTTTGTAATTTGGTTTGCTAAGATAATTTGTTGTTGAAATATTTTTAACATTAAATTTATATTTAAGTTTGTTCAAATATATGTGTGTAACTATAGTCTCTCACTATATGGCATAATGCATCAAAATACTTGAATTTATTTAATAATGTGTACACATAGAGTGGTACAAAAAAACATTGCTTGAAGATGTATTGGAACTCATTTTCTTCCATAGGATTGGTCATCTTAGCTAGAAAGGTATTATATGAAAGTGAATAGTCACTAATTTTCTCTTTGGATCCTCACTTATGTTTGGTAATTTATGTGTAAAATAATTTATCAAAAATTTTAATGGATAAATGTGCTAGAAATGGATTTACCAAAGTTTTGAATTATCTAACTGATTACAAAGGGATATCATGTAAACATATCAAAGTGTAGTATTTGAGACTTATCGGGAATATCTTGGTCAATAATTTGTCATTGGAAGAAAATTTCAATGTGTTTCATGGAAGGATTAAATATATTTCTCTATATCACCTTTACCATCATATAATATAAGTTTTTGAGATAAAAACCCTATAAGTAATTTATAAGATGCAATATTAGGGGATAATAGATGATAAATCAAAGCATGTGAATCCATTGAATGAATATTTCTAAAATCACTTCATTAACTAAAACACCTTATCCTATAGAGTTAAAATAGTTTCCTCAAGGTAACATGTAGTGGGAATGGTTGAAGATATAATACGTATAGTCATTTTAATATTTTAATAATTTGACTATGTTAAAATAGGCACAAAAATATGACTTAATCATTATGTTTCCCACACACCTTAATCATATATCACATATGTAACTAGAGGTGTAGGCATAGGACTAATAGCTATAAGAATAGTCTAGAAACTTGTGGTGGAATAAGTAGATCTAAGAGGTTGATTAATCTCATGGAAGGGATCACATTTTTCATTAGATGTAATATATTTATCAAATTTAATATATTCATTTATTTATACTATACCATTTAGTCATGCATTTATGGATTGATATCAAGATATTATGTTTATTTTCTTTCATAAATGTCATAAAATATATACTAGGTTCTCATTTCATGTTCGTGAACATTATAAAATTAAATATTCATGATAATCCCATCAAGAGGATTTATGTCATGTATCATGAATGTTACATATTATCTTACTCTTCAAAGACTACATTTGTATTAAGGAATGAAGTAAAACTAATGATTATTAATTTTTGATTCTATTGATATATCTAAACATATATTATATTTAGTTTAACATACACTATTTTTCTCATGATATGGTGTGATTAGAGGACATTTGTACATGTATATGGATATACTATATTTTAGTTTATTGGAATCTTATGTGTATATGATTTCATTTACATATTTAATTTGTATTACAATAGTTCATTTGAGATCATACTAAATATCATTTTTTTTTATGAGGTTATTTTAGGAATATCCCAACCTAATTATTGGAATATAGGTAGAGTATCATAGGAGAGGAGGATGAAAATATCAACATTGGGGATTAAAAGATTAAAACTAACGCCCCCCTTCCTCCCCCCCCCCCCCCCACCAAACACACACACTTTTTTATGATAATATGAATTAGTATTTATGGATTTTATGGATTTATAATTTTATTATATGCCACTATGGTTAATATTTCATTCTTTCCATTGATTACGGGTTAATTACTTACTTTGGTATGAAATAACTAGTTTTGAAATGGATGTTATCATTAGTACAATTCATCAGCTCTACTAATTTGCATTAGTTATATGAACTATATGAATCATTTATATGAAATAAAATGTGTATTTTAATTAAATACATTATTTATATGAAATCTATAATGAATTTTTTTTACTAAAGTAATGTTATAATAATAACATTGCCAGTCCACTATACTTTCTAGTTTACATGCATATGCATGATGTCATATTAGACATAAAATTATTTTACATGGTATATGTGATTGATATATATATTATTTATTGTAATAAACATAATTTTTGTTTTAAATATTAATATCCACACTATCATTATCTTCCCCTACATGAAGGGAAGGGCCACTCCTATTGACAATTTTACCACTATTGGTCAAAGTTGCTTATGTGTAGGTTTCCAATAAGACTACATTCATGGAGTGAATATTTATAAAGGTATAAAAGAATATTAAAATTTTAATCAAGCCAAAATTATTCTCATTAACAACTCACAATTCCAAATTTTGACAAAGGTTTATTTTATTCCTCTAACTAGCTAGTTGCAAGCTAGTGAAGATAATTTTCAAATGCTCGATACATGAAGGAGAAGAGGAGTTGGTTATAATGGTATTAAGAGGATATATTTATGCATATAAAATTAATTTTAAATTATTATTTTTTATGTTATATGTTATTAACTTTATGAACAATCGTTAAGAAGGAAAGATGCTCTAAAATCCTTATTAAACACTAACAACTTGGTTTTAGGCAATATATTTGCATTTTTGAGTTATTTATTAAAAAATTAAAGTTTATTGAGATATTTTGGTCAATATATTTCCTTTATAAACTTTCATAAATAAAAATTATGATGTAAAAATGGATAAATACAAAGGTATAGGTATTAGGGTTTTAAATAAGCAAGAGAGACAATCAAAAAAAAAAAAAATTTGAGTGGTTTAAGTGATTAGCTAAGCATATCCAATGATTATAGTTATGATATGGGTTATTATAATTAATAATTAAAAATTAATTACGTGTTTATAAATAATAAAACTAAATAAAAAGGAAAAACATATACCTATAGGCATTTAGAAATGAAATTGTATAAGCTAGGAAACACCAAAAAGTGTATATTTTGAGTTTTATTAAATAAAATATCTTGAAATTTGACATGGAGGTATATTTTGATATAATTTAATTTTTTAATTTTTTTAAGTACATATTATATCTTATTATAGATAAATTTCCAAAACATATGTCTGATCATGAAAGAAACTAAGGCTTTTCACTATTTTCTCAAAAATAGAGTTGGAAATGGGCATTTCAAGTCCTTTCAATGGAACAAAATGATTTTAAAATGTGTATAATTAATTTATAAGTTTTAATAATTTATAATTAAATTTAAAACAATTAAAAATAGGTTTAACTCATTGAAAAACATCTTTAACTCACTCTACGGGTAACAAATAAGTACTTTTTATGAATTTTTGTTTGGGAGTTTGGTGAAAAGTTTTGTAAATTTTCAAACTTTTATAGGTATTACCCATTGAAACATATCCAATTATAATATTATTAGTGTTTTTTAAGTAATAAACCTCATTTTATACCCCTTAATCCAAATAAATATTTCTTGAAGCCTAGATAGTACAAGAGAACACAAAAGAGCATTTTTTAATTTTTTTAAGGTTTTTGAAACAATTTATATGATTTTAAAATCATATTTATACTAATAAAATGATAATATAATACAAATTAATCAAATTATAGGTTCTCATAGTGCATTTAAGAAGCTTGTCAAGTTGTAAAATATAGGCATATCTAAGAAGAACCAGTATGGAGAGTTGTCATCATAAAATGAATAATTAAAAATAATATTTAATATATAATTCAAAAAATAAAACATATAATATCTTTCCTACTTATCCACCCTTGGGGAAGAAGATAATTTACAAGCTAATTCAATGCATTGTGCTTTTAAGAATCTTGTCTAGTCAAACATGTGCATGCTAGCTATCTAGAGATCAAAAAATAGGTTTCATCCTACAACACCACTTTTTTCAAAATTTAGAAAAGTAAAAATGTCAAACATTCATGCAAGATGCAAGTCAATAATGTCAAGTCAAAATCAAAGTTGTAAGTCAAGATAGGTCAAGTTAAACTCTTAGATGAAAAATGTTAAGCACAAAATATACTGAGGGGGGGTGAATCAGTATATTTATCTTATAAAACTTTCCCTTAATCAAACATTCAAGATATGCAATAAAACTCAGATAATAAACATCACACAAGAAAGAGAGAGACACCAGATATAACGTGGAAATCCAATGTGGGAAAAACCATAGAGAACAATCTCAAGTATATTCATGAGAACAAATTCACAGGAGCACCATACCCCTTTGTTGAGTACCAATCTCAGCTACAATTCGTGAGCACCAACCCACAAGAGCTTCAAGCCCCTTTTCAAGGCACCAACCTAGCTATCATTCATGAGCACCAACCCACATGAGCATCAACCACTTTGTGTATACCACACACCTATCTCTCAATGTTGTTATATCAACAAATGATAGTTTAATACAACATCTCTTTCCTCCCTCTCACCTTTGCTCTTCTAAGTTAGATATAACAAATACAAATCATATTCAATTTAACCTCATGCTTCCACATTTACAAATGGCTTCTCAAGCCTTTATTTATATCTTTCCAAATGACCATTGGCATTCCCCTTTTGTGACCCTTCAATCCTCATGGAAAATGGTGCCAATCTTGGATGACCCTTCATATCCAAGCATTTAAAAAGTCATGTGGTGACCCTTCATGACTAAAAACTTCCTTCCCACTTTTGTCCTTATCTTTGGTGACTCTTCATATTCCTCAAAGTGTCCCTTCATGAGAAATTGTGCCTTTACTCTTTTGTCTTCACCTAGTGACTCTTGGTATTCCCCAAGATGACTCTTCATGGGAAAATGCATCCCATCCTTCTTTTGTCTTTATCCCATGGCTCTTCAAATTTTCCATGGGCCCTTCTTTAGTCTCATATGCAACCAAAAATATATTCGTTAATATTAAATAAATATTAACTCATATTAGCCAAGATATATTTATTACCAACAACATTAAATGCAATGGGGCCTTTATTACCAACAATGCTAAACCTTTGACATCAATGACAATATTTCCAACAATTTCCCCCTTTGTCATTGATGGCAACCTCAATCCTAAAACTACCACATCCTATTACCTGCACATACCATCATTTGAAAACATATAGTAACTCCCCCTTACTGTAGTAACTTGTACCTATTCCCTGTACCTATTTTTTGCACATGTACTTGTACCTATTATTCTCCCCCTTTGACATCAATGGCAAAGGGCCTACCTAGAGATAACACTTAGCTCCCCCTCACTTGATGCTAAACATCAATGGTAGGAAGTAATAGAAATTACTCCCAACTCCTCTCGTTGATCTTTGAATGTATCCTTTGATCATGCCTTTGAGAAGATATCTGACAATACATATACATTATTCCCTGACCTTTGAGCATCTACAATCAACTCATTTGAATCTTTTCTTCTTATCTCACAACCTTTTTTATGAAACTTTAATGTATATCCTTGATCTCATATTTGACTAACACTCAACAGATTATGCTTAAGACCTTTTACATACAAAACATTCTTAGTCTTAGTTCTACCATAATCCAAACTCAAAGTACCTTTTCCTGCTATCTTGGCAGTGGTTTTATCTCTGAATCTCATTGTCCCACCATTGATCTTCTTTAGAGATATAAATTTAATTTTATCTCATGTCGTATACCTTAAACATCCGCTATCAATTAACCATGGCTGATCTTTACCTCTCACATGCAGAGCTGTCTGCACCATCATAGAATCTTCATGTTGTTTCTTCTATTGTGTACATGTCTGAACCTTCTCCTTGATGAATGGATCTTTCACACTCTAATTTTTCTTCTTGATGAATGGATCTTTGAAACTCTGATCCTTCTTGACTAATTCAAACACGCTTCTACAATACTGAGTTATGTGTCCGAAGTTGTTGCACTTGTAGTATAATATGTTCTCTTCATCAAAACTTGATAGAGGAGCAAAAGAGTTGTGGCTTCTGATTGAATCTACTTGACTTTCCTTCTCCTTATTTCTGAAATTGTTAGCTCTTTTTCTACATTCTAATTTCTTGTGACCATATCCATTACAATAAAAAAATAGCCATAAAAATAAGACCTGTCTATATATCTATGACCTGATTACCTTTTGTAGCTTTGTTCTTTCTAGCCTTCTCTATTTGGAATGTCCTCTGTATTTTTCTCTTCTCCCCTTTTTGTTTCCTATTGTGTAAGAGCTTCAACATAGCTCTTTTTCTTTTCAAAACTGATCCCTGTCTTATCTAAATATGCTTTTTGACTTTCCAATATCTTATTCAGCATGTTGGTGCTATCTTCAAATTTTGAATCACTGACTACTTTATCACTGACAGCTTTCTTAATATCTTATTTTAAAGAGGCAATTTCAATAACATACCTTTCACAATTTTTTTCTTGCTATTTCCAACTGTGCTATGAGATCTTCTTCATTCTTCTTGGCTTCTTCAAAGTGTGCTTGTAGATCTTCAATCATTTCCTTTGATTCTTATTCATTTTTCTCGATCTGGCACTTTAATATTTGATTCTTCTTCTGAACAACTTTGAACTCTTCTATGGCACAATTGAGTTCTCCTTCCATATCTACTTCAACTTCCTCCTCTTCTTCTTGATCATCTTCATATATGGCCATGAATAGAATCTCTTCTTCTTCTGAATCACTAACTCCACTATCTTCAACTGAGCTAGGATTCTTAGAATATAGGCTCTTCTTCTCAAATCCATTCTTGGATTTGCCTTTGAAATTCTTCTTGTATGTAGGCTTTTCTTCTTCATCATCATTAACCTTATCTGGGCATCTAGCTAAAAATTGTCCAATCTTTCCACAATTAAAACATTTAAAAGGTAATTTTCCTTGATATTTACCTATTCCTCTTTTCAGCCTTATGAATGAAAAGTGCTTCATTGTCATCTTCATCATCACTGGAACTATCACTTGATTCTTGAATCTTAGCTTTCTCCTTCTTTGATGTCTTGAAAGTTTCTTCTCTCTTTGAGGGTTTATCTTGTTTTGTCTGCATCTCATACGCCGTGAGAATACCATGAAGCTCATCCATCTTTATCTTGGCTAAATTCTTCATCTCTTCGATTGCTAAAACCTTTGCATCATATCTCATTGGTAGAGATCTCAAAACTTTTTGCACCACCGTTGACTCTTCCAGTGTTTCTCCAAGACCTTGAATCTAATTTACTATCTGATCAACTCACAAGAGATAACTTGCTATATCTTCTTCTTATTCCATCTTCAAACTTTCAAACTACCTTCTAAAAGTTTGTAGCTTAGCTTGCTGAACCTTTCCATCACCTTTGTAAATATTCTCAAGTTTCACCCAAGTTTCATGAGCAGATTTACATTACATAACTTGAACAAAGTTAGATTCACATAAACCACATAAATTAGCATTTAAAGCTTTAGCATTACATTCACTTGCCTTCTTTTTTGCTAGAGTAATTATAGATGTATGTGGCTCTTCATACTCCTCCACCACTGATTTCCATATGTCAAATCCAAGGGCCATCAAATAAACCTTCATTCTCATGCTCCAAAAAGCATAATTTGTCCCATCAAACAAAGGTGCCTTATTTGTAGAAAATCCTTCTTATGACCCAGCCATCATGCTTTCCTGATCTACCTTCAAGCTATAAAACTTTTCAAAAAGGAACTTGCTCTGATACCAATTGTTAAGCACTGAAAATACTGAGAGGGGGGGTGAATCAGTGTATTTATCTTATAAAACTTTCCCTTAATCAAACATTCAAGATATGCAATAAAAATCAAATAATAAACATCACACAAGAAGGAGAGAGACACTAGATATAACATGGAACCCAATATGGGAAAAACCATGGAGAATAATCTCAAGTATATTCATGAGAACAAATTCACAGGAGCACCATACCCCTTTGGTGAGTACCAACCTCAGCTACAATTCATGAGCACCAACCCACAGGGGCTTCAAACCCCTTTGTCGAGCACCAACCCAGCTGTCATTCGTGAGCACCAACCCACATGAGCATCAACCGCTTTGTGTATACCACACACCTATCTCTCAATGTTGCTATATCAATAAATGCTAGTTCAATACAACATCTCTTTCCTCTGTCTCACCTTTGCTCTTCTAAGCTAGATATAAAAAATACAAATCATATTCAAATTAACCTCATGCTTCCACATTTACAAATGGATTCTCAAGCCTTTATTTATAGCTTTTCAAATGACCTTTGGCCTTCCCCCTTTGTGACCCTTCAATCCTCATGGAAAATGGTGCCAATCTTGGATGACCCTTCATATCCAAGCATTTGAAAAGTCATGTGGTGACCCTTCATGACCAAAAATGTCCTTCCCACTTTTATCCTTATCTTTGGTGACTCTTTTTATTCCTCAAAGTGTCCCTTCATGATAAATTGTGCCTTTACTCTTTTGTCTTCACTTGGTGACTCTTGGTATTCCCAAGATGACTCTTCATGGGAAAGTGCATCCCATCCTTCTTTTGTCTTTATCCCGTGGCTCTTCGACTTCTCCATGGGCCCTTCTTTTGTCTCATATGCAACCAAAAATATATTTGTTAATATTAAATAAATATTAACTCATATTAGCCAAGATATATTTATTACCAACAACATTAAATGAAATGGGGCCTTTATCACTAATAATGCTAAACCTTTGACATCAGTGACAATATTTCCAACAAAAAAAAGGTAAATGAATTCAAAATTAAATATGCATGAAATATCAAAAGCATTTCAATACAAGTTGTAAGATCAAATGGATTTAACTCAAGACTCTCAACCAAGAATGAATGCACATGAACCTTAAATTTTTCAAAAGATTCAAACAATATTTTATCTCTCTTACTATTCCATATTTTAATACATATAAGTTTGAGACTCAAAATTATATCTTGGAATTTTGGGAAGTTGTTCAAAAGTTTGAAGGTTGAGTTAGAGTTTAGTTTAAAGTAGAAGTAAACTAAAGTTAGTATGAGGACTCATCTATAGTGGCTTATATCCTATCTCTTTGATTATTTTTTATATATGTACATTAAAATTTGAATGATTATGTAAGATATTCTAATTTTTTAATATAAATTCTGCTAAAATTTTGTACTACATCACCTTTGAAGAAATAAAGCGCTAAATTTTCCACTATTTTCAAGTTGTTCATGAAATGTGTGATTAATATTCATTCATGTAACTTAGTGAATGATTAATTTTACTATGTTTATATCCAAATTATTCACCTTTATGTAGTAAATAATAAATCTTATAGATCATTCTAATTGTTTAAGTCTGATTTCTACCTAATCTAGAAGTGAATTCAACCATTGTTTAGTCCTTCAAAGCTAGTGTTTGTCAAAATATCTATGTGAAATACTTATGTAAGAATCATTATATGAGAACTAAGTTAATGTGTGTAGGTACCTTATCTTCCAAAGTGTGTCAATTATAGGAATAACTAACCTTATCATTGGTGTATCACCATAATTTTCATCTTTACCATTCTCCTTATACCATTTTTGTAGTCAAGAAAGCACTATCTAAGAGAGTTTAAAGAGACGTGGGTAAGTGTACCAAAGGTAACCAGACATTTATCTAGTTATTGTTTAAAAAATAATTTAACCACATATTATATAGTTTCCATTATATAAATAGGAGTGAGAATAGGCACACATTCTTGCAAAGGTGCACTTCTGAGTGATGACATTTTCTAGCATCCCTAGTGGGACAATAACTCAAAATATTGGTAATTATTGGTTCTAGTTTTCCAAATATGTATTGAATACATTACCCAAGTACTCAACATCTAATGACTCTAAGATATATATTGCTAGTTTAATCAGTCTAAGTACTAAAAAACATCAATTGGTATGTATTTCAATCCTTCATTTTATGAAAATGTAGCTTTTATACCTTCATATTTTTCATATAAAGATGATAATATTTATGTATTCACCTCAAGTTTAAATTAACAAAAAAAAAATCCATATTATCATGATATTTATCCCCTCCTACCCCTAATCATTTTTACAATCAACATTGGCAAAATCATGTTTTTCTAATTAGCCTAAAAAACATGTGTAAGAAAAAAAACTTGACTTTTAGAGACAATGTATGGAGAGTGATAAGGAAGAGGAATACCATAGGCATCAAGAAGATATTACATATATATCTTATACATCATCAAGAGATATAATAATTAATGATAAAAAATGAGGTAACAAGAGAACTAATACAATAGTTACCCATGACAGTATAAAGAATTGAGTCCAAAACTCCATGTTGGAAACAAGAAAAACTAGAACTCCTTAAACCTTCAATAGATTTTACTTGCTTCAAAATTCCCAATTTTAGGACTCTTAATCCTATTAAATAACCTTTACATATTCAATCCTTACTCATTCTTCCTAAAGATACTAAAACCATTCCATGTTAGAAACCTTCTTGGACCAAGACTCCTTATTATGTCATGCCTACTATTAAGAAATAACCTCTTCCTATGCCAATCCAAAATCAAGAAATGGAGAAATTTGTTCAATCCAAACCAAGAAAGTTTACAAGTTTCTTGATCCCTTCATCTAATCCTCAAGTTAAATTTGTCCATGAATATTAATACATATCAAAATGTGAGAGTTTCATTGTTGAGTGGAAATAAAAGTATGAAACATAGAAGCATGAATCATTAACATAATTTTCTTTACTTTTTTTCAAAAAAATATTTAATAAAACTATTACTTTTAAATATCAAATCCCTCTTAATGCCTCTTCAATCCTAAAGCCCATTAAAGAGCATATAATAATGAACTATATTCCTATTCCACCAAATGGAACCTATTTCCCTCCCAACATCTCCATTTTTTAAGGAGACCCTATTTTATGAAAGGCAAAAGAAGAACGTGTAGGTGAATATGAGAATTTGTCAAAAGAAGATGACCAAGAGTTGTGTTGGTTAAATGAGATTTAATTTAAAACATAATAAGATCATGTTGAAACCCTTCAAGAAAAAAATACTTTTGAATATGAATTGAGATTCAAGAAGCCTAATAAAGATATTACAAAATATATGGTAGAAACTAATGAGATTGTAGTAGTAGTTTCACAAATTAACAGTCCTAGACATAAGCTAAGTAAAGATATAAAAGAAGATGTAATGATTCATAGTGAAATTAAAGAAGCTACAAGTCAAGATCAAGAATATTTTGATAAATGTATTGAACAATTTTAATAATTTTACAATCAATATGTCATATCTAAATATGTCATAGAAAAGCCAAGAGTGAGCCGCTAAAGGATGCAATTATTGTTATTCCTATAAATTAGAATGTAAATACATTGGAAAGTTTTTTCAGTGTTGAAGAGAAACATGAGGTGAGAGTTGAAATACATGAATATTTTGTTTATGTTGTGCATATTATTTATTTAGTTTATTAATTTAGAGGCAAGCCAAATAGGTTTACAAGAGGGAAAAGAGTTGATCCAACTAGAATTGCACTTAAATAGTAGCTTGTTAGTCATCTTCATCAACCACATCGAAAGGACTTGAAAGGTTTTTGATTTGATCTAGGTGTATTTGTAATGATTGTACATAGTAGTGTTATATTTAATTTTCCTCCAAGTTATTCTATGCATATGTTATGCTAGCTGTATTAGTTTTCAATTTCCTCCAAATGTTATTTTTGCACATTTTTTAGATGGTAGTTGTTCTAGTTTTCAATTCAATAAGTGCTTATACATAAGTGTTGTATTTTAATGATGGAATTATAATTTTAAGATTTTCTGATATTTTTTATTAATCCATAAATTAATGGATAAATATATTGGTCTTGAGTTTTTATCAAGAAAACATCCTAGTAAAATCACTAAGAATGTTGACAATTTTGCCACTATTAGTGAAAGTTGCTTATGTGTAGGTTTTAAAGAAGAATTAATTCATGGATTTAAGATAAAAAATGGTATAAAAAACATAATAAAACCTTCATAATTACAAAAATACTCTCAGGAATGACTCATAATTTCAAATTTTGATAGAGGTTTCATTTATTCCTTTAACTAGCTATTTACAAGCTAGTGAAGTCAATTTTCAAATGATCGACACATGAAGTAGAAGACTTTATTTGAATGGTATTATGGATATTTATGGTACCATATTAACTCAATATTATATTTATTATTTTTAGGTTATAGGTGCTTAACTTTATGAAAATTTGTTAAGAAGGAAAAGTGCTATAAAACCCTTCTTAAACCCCTATGGCTTGGTTTTAGGTAGTATGTTTGCTTTTTTATGTTATTTTTTGAAAAAAAGTGTATTTTTTTTATCAAATTTTGAGTAAATTACATTATTAAACCTTAATCAATCAAAATTTCAAGTCAAAATTGGAGAAAGGTAAAGGTACAAGTATCAAAGAGAGACAGATAGAAAAGGTAATTTTTAAGTGTCTTAAGTGATTGTTTATGTATATCCCATGATTGTAATGATGAGAGGGGTTATTAAAGTTCATAATTAAAAAATAATTATATTTTTATACCTCATAAAACTCAATAAAATTTCAAACCTTAGACCTAAAGGCATTCATAAATGAAATTATGCAAGTTAAGAAAAATCAAAAAGTGCATATTTTGAGTTTTATTCAATGAAATATATTGAAATTTTACATGGAGATATATTTTTATGTAATTGAATATTTAAAATTTATTTTAGTTCTATAACATACCTAGGAGAGATATAACACCAAAACACATGTTTGATCATGAAAGAAACCAAAGTTGTTCACTATTTTGCTCACAAATAGAGTTGGAAATAGATGTTTTACGTAGTTTAAATGAAATTAAATGATTTTAGAGTGTGTATAGTTCACATATATGTATGAATAAATTATCATTAAATAAAAACCAATTTAAAATAGGATCATGTCATTGAAAAATATCAACATGTCATCCTGCAGGCATCAAGCATGCACGTTTTTGTGAATTTGTTTTATGGGAGTTTGTTGAAGAGTTTTGGAGATTTTAAAAGTTTTTCAGGTCTAAGCCATTTATTTTATGGCAAATTATTATCTTAATAAAATTACCAATTATCTATAGGGGGTGTGGGGGGGAAATGGCCACCCCCTTCTTCTCCCATCCCCCCCACTATGGTTGCCATAGGGGTTGGGCGGGGGGGGGGGGGGGGGGGGGGTGATGACCATACATGGAGACCCCCATGGTGGGGGTTCAGGGGTAGTGAACCCAAAGTGAATTTTTTGTGAAATTCCTTGTAAAATATTTTAATTCCATAATAAATTTAGACCATTTAGTATTAAGTCATAAATATAACAATAAAAATTATGTTGGTATATTTTTGCCCTAAGATATAACCCTCTTTTGATATGAGGGCATTTTAATCATGGCATCACACTATTTTTGAGTGAAGAGGATATTTTAGTCTATGTATTAAAGTTTTATCCCTTCATTTTTTTGACTGAATAATAAAACTAATTATTTCTGTATGTACATAGCCCATATTGGATGAACCATGTTAAATCTGTGTCTATCTTATATTGTGTTTTTTCATTTTATTTTTGTCTTTATTTAATTAAATATTTGTCTAAATTATTTATTACTAACACCATTGCTACATATCAGTTGATAATATTATGAGTGTTTGGTAAGGCCTAGAAGTCATTTTAGACCCCCTAATCTAAATAAGGGTTTCTTAAAGCCTAAAGGGCACAAGAGAATACAAAAGAACACTTTTTGAAGTTGTTCATGGAACTTGGAGTTTAATTTTTTTTTTAACTTCTATACCACATATTGATGATTTTTAAATAATATTTATACTCCTTACCTAATCGAATAATTCAAATTCATCAAGTTCCAAGTTCTCACAATGCTTTAAAGAAGTTTGTCAAGTTGTAGAAAATAGGTATATCCAAGAAGAATCAATATGGAGAGTTATTATTTTAATAATAAAATTAATAATTAACAATCATATTTAATGGATAACTCAACAAATAAACATCCAATCTCTCTCCTACTACACCACCCTTGGGGAAGAATATAATTTTCAAGTTAAGTCAATGCATTATGCTTTTAAAAATCTTGTCTAATCAAACACATGTTCATGTTATCTATCTATAGACAAATAAAGAGTAAATTGTTTATTTTAAAGATTAAATCAAGTTATAATTAGTTTTCATCAGAATTAAAGAGTTTTATTTCTTATAATGCCCCTTTTGGATAAATTTATAAAAGTTAAGAAGTCAAACATCCATGTAAGATGCAAGTCAAAAAGCTCAAGTCAAACTCAAAGTTGAAATCTAATATAGGTCAAGTCAAACTCCAAGATGCAAAAAAGGTAATTGAATTAAAAATTTAAGATTCATGTAAAAACAAAAGAATTTAACTGATGATCAAAAAGATTTCAATACAAGTTACAATATCAAAGGGAGTTAACTCAAGACTCAACCAAGAATGCATGCACATGAGCCTTTGATTTTCAAAATATTTATTCAATTTTTTCTCTCTCATAGTATGACATATTTAAATAATATAAGTTTGAAAATGAAAATTCTATGTTTGAATTTTGGGAATTTTTTTGGAAGTTTGAAGGTTGAGTTGGAATTCAGTTTGAAGTAGGAGTGGACTTGAGTTGGTATGATGATTCATGTCTAGTGGAATATTTCCTCTCTCCTTGCTTCTTTTGTATATGTATACATTCATTTTTGAATGATTATGGAGGAGATTATGATTTTGGATTATATAAAATATTTTAAATTTTTTTAATACATCACCTTTAAAGCAATCAAGAGCTGATTTTTTCTCTATTTTTAAGTTATTTATGAAGTGCATGCTTAATAGTCATTGATGTAACTTAGTGAATGATTAATTTTAATATACTTATGTATAAATTATTCACTTTTATGAAAAAAATAATAAATCTTATAGGTCATACCAAGTTTCTAAGTCTGATTTATAGCTAATCTAGAAGTGAATTCAACCATTGTTCAATCCTTCCAAGCTAATGTGTGTTTGTCAAGACCTCTGTGTGATGATGCAAGAGTAATTGTATGGAATGAAGTGAATGTTTTTAGGTTATTTATATTCCAAAGTGTGTCAAATATATACATAATTTACCTTAATATTGGTGCATCACCCCAATTTTTTAGTTTTCATTTTCATTTTTAGCTTTAGCATTGCTCCTTCTACCCTTTTCCTAGTTAAGAAAGCACTATTTGAGAGAGTTTAGAGGATAGTGGGTGAGTGTACCAAATGGAACCATACCTTAATCTAGATATTATCTCTAAAATAATTTCACCCACACCTTGGATAGTTTCCATTGTATCATCATGAGTGAGAATAGGAACACATTCTTTCAAGGGTGCACTTTTGAGTGATAAAAAATCCTAGTGGGGAGGTGTATGGAAGACTAATAATTATGGTTGGAGGAAAAAGATATTGATGATGGTCTCCCTCTATTTATATGATCAACTATTTTGTATGCATACAAGCATCTATTGTATTGATTTGTGAGCTATCTTATGAAGCTCAAATGTACATTTGTACTTCCTATCATGTGATATTATGACTTATAGTAAAACATTGTACTATTTTTATATTTAATTTTTTTTTATTGGATACATAAATGATTGTAAACTTATAGATTATTAATAATTATTACAATAATAAAAATTTTATATACATGTTTAATTATAAAGATGGATTATTTTAGTGTACTATTGTACCATTCACTCAACATATGTGTTATGGGATAGTTTTTATCTTCTAAAATATTTAAGTCTATTTTAAAGCTAAATTTATTATAACTTCACCAATGGGTTAGTTGTATTTATAAAACATGTTATTTTGTATGTATTTAGTTGTCAAATAGTAAAATCATTATGTTAATTAATGGAGAAGATTATTTGTAAATTATGCTAAGTTAAAGTAAAAAAATAAAAAATTATATGTTTTGTTATTATAACCCAATGGAGTTTTAACAATGGATGTTACATCATGACCTATCCTTAAAAAACATATCTTATTTTGGGCATGCATTAAGACTATTTTATGTAATCAAATATATGTTGTGATTTTAATTATTAATAGAAAGTATTAAAAAATATGTATGCATATTATAGGATGGAGATATGTAATTGAAGGAAAATATATATACACTATTTAACACTAAATATAACATATAAAAACTCACAAATAGGTTTAAAAACCACAAATTGTTATCCATTATATGAGAAACAAATAACCCAATATAATTCTTCCTTCTCACTTTTCAGAAATCTTCATAGAACCTTGAATTATTTTAAAATGGAACTCTCATGAGAAAATATCATTATGTGATTTTACAAAGGTAGAGTCTCTTTTTATTGTGAGGTGAACCATTGTTACCAATGGGTTCATCCTCTCCCTAAGGAACAATGGTAAATTAATATATTTTATTATTGATTTACATGAGGGTTAACTCATGTTAAATAATATAAAAAATATACTTATATTTACCTGATGTAATAATGATAAGGTTACATGAATAACACCAATTAAATATTAAATGTTACAACACTCCCACTTAATGTTAATTGGGGATACATTCCATAGTCACATTTATAATAAATCAATTATACTTTGTAAACCATCTATAATGAATTTAGAAGGCATGTAACATTTGAAAGATTTAAAAACATTTATTATGCAAATATCAATTTTTGAAATAAAATGAATTATAATCCATAAACTACTTAGAGTAAGTTTAGGCTAGTAGAATCAGGAGACTACATCTCATAGTTTCTCATTAATAATAAACCAAGCATTTTGGAGCCTTTTATAATATAAGAATATCCATTATAATATATGCTGTTAAGTATTGGGTACATGGTAAACTCATATATAATGAAATTTACCAATGTCATGACCTTGTTTGACAACATTTATTTCACTTACTTGTATGGCTTAGTTATGAACTATTTGGTACATAATTATTTGGAATATTATCGTGAAATAGTTCTATGATGTATGTTTGATTCATTATAATTATTATTGAGATAATTATTTGATATGTTTTTCATTATAAAATTGGATATTCATGCTTAATGAGTTATTGATTCACTATTTATCTCTATTATATTGTTACATTTAATGTTCTTATTGCATTTATTGATCTTACATAGTATAGATATTGTTGATGGTCTATTATAATTATAGGTACCAGATATGAGCTAGGTTAGATGTGACTCTGAGTAGTTGGGAGAGGTCAAGAAAGTGACCAAAAATAAATAAAGAACTTAAAATTAAAATATGTCAATTTTGATCATTTGATTTCATTATTAATTTGATCATTTGTCAATTTTGAATTCTTATTCGATCATTACTTTGTCAATTGAATTTAACTCATTTTTTTTGGATACATGTTCATTGTACTTTTCATCTTACATGATTGACTATTTAGCTTGTGATACTGCATTGGTTTTTAGATATTATCTTACTTATGTTTGGAGTCTTGTTTTGTGTGTGAACTCTTTAATGACATGGATGACTTGTCAAATTCTTATTTTATTTATATGAATGACATTAACTATTATTATGGTTCAAATTCATTATAAATGTTTGATCTTGTCTTCATCTTATGGTTTTATTATTTGGAGATTGTTGTTGTTTAGGACTCTTTTTAGATTCAAAGTTCATTGTGACCAAGTCATAGTTTGTCTTTGGCTAAGTTATGAGGGCCATGAACCACCATGGGCATGGTGTTAGTTGAGTTGTTTGGTTTTTTTAATGGCATTATATTGAAATTCAAAGTAAAGGCATCAAGAGACTTATAACCCTTTTAGGGTTATTACATGTTTATTTGGCTTGTCATTTGGAAGCTCTATGTTCAAGGAAACTCTACTAGAGTTTGGGTATGGTGGCCAAGTGAAATAAGAATGTAGTTAGTTGCATAAGTTTTTCTTGGACCTTGAAATATAGTGAGTCTTTTGTCTTGTTAGCCATGTAGCAATTTTTTTGGATTTTTTGGTGGTTTGAGATGGCTTTAAGGGGTTAACTAGTGGTTTGCATTTGGGATGGAAAAATGATAGAAGCTCATGGAGGTAAGGAAAAAGAAGTAAAACTCACCATCCTTTTCATTATTTTGACTAGTTTTTTAAGTAAGTGATGCACTTAAATTTTTCAGTGGATTTATAGTTTAGTTTTATTAGTATGGACTAGGTTTTTATTTAAAAATGAATGAAGTCATTGTGTTATTTTATGAAATGTAAAACAATGTATTATAGTGGATTATTTTCATGATTTAAAACCTAAAGGGTTTCACTTTGAATTTGGGTTGTTTTTATTATTTTAACAAATATATTTTTTGTTAAAATCATATGGCCTCTGTCATGGATTAAAGATAATAGTTTTTTGTTTTTCTATATTGTGAAAGTTTCATTTGATTATGGAAGATCATTGTTATTTTTTAAATATGTTAAGGTTTATAGTTGTGAACACTATATTCTAAGTTTTTTTTTTTTTTTGAAAAGTTGTTAAGTCATGATTGTGAACAACTAAAATAAGGTTGTTATTTTGAAACTCTATCTATACACTTTGAGTTTTGTTTGGGTTGTTTGATTTGAAAAAACATGATCCTATATATTTTAAGCCAAAAACTTAGAATAATATAAAGAAATATGTGAGCTACATATGGGGTTCGAATACCATCTAGGTTTTTCTTAAAATATTATTTTAATGTGTTTAATTTTTAGTTATACAACCAAGGTATTTGATTTGCGTAATAATGGGTTTTTGACTTATGATGGAAGTATATATTAGCCACTTATTTCTATTATATGCATGATTTTTTGACTTCAAGTTATGGATTATTTTGATGATTGCATAAATCATGAATTTTAAATTGGGTTTGACTTTAAACATTTGTATTAATGATTTAAGACATGATTATCATTGCGTGTTAGTCATAATGACATTGGGATATTTTCATCATGATTATAAATTTGACCCTATTTTTAAATATTAATCTATCACTTTAAGGTCATGGATGTTATTTTCTTGAATAGTTTAATTGACTTTATTTTCACTGGTTGTGTGAATATGTTGTCTTGCATGAGAACTTGAGTTGAGTTATGATGTCTTTTTGGATTGTTGTAAGTTTAATAAAGATAATTTGAGTATTTAATTAAGTTCATTTTTCAAAAATTATTTGATTCATTTAATTTAATTTCACTTAGATGGAAATATTTAAGGAATACTATTTATTTTTGGGGTTACTATCATTAATACAATTACATTTATTTTGGGTGTTGTACACTAACATTAGATTGGGGATTACAAGTGAAATACCATGGATTTCACTCTTAATATTCAATATTATAATGATATAAATGATCCTAAGTGGTTATAATAACTATAAAGGTGTTAGTGTTATTAATTATGAATGTAAATAGTCTTTTTTAATGTTTTAATCATTTGGTTTTGTTAAGTCAAGATTAGTTGACACTATACCTTAGTCACTTCTCTTCTTTGACTAGAATCATATATAACTAATGGATGGGTTGGTCTAGGTCCACTTATGGTTGGGATAATTAGGATTGGAGAGGTGGGCATTCACTTCATTGGATTACATGTGGAATATTTTTCATTGTACTTATTTTGGTTTATTTATTTTGATAGTTGATTGTAAAAGGAGTTGATTCATGAATGTATAATTAACTTCATTAATTATATTTAATATGATGTGTAATATAATTTTATTCATAAATTGGTTATGTTGTTTGGTAAATATAAAATAGAGGTTTATCTTTTAGTTATTAGACCATTCATTGGTGTTGTCATTTATGTATATAGGTGGGTAAGTTGAATGGCATATTCTTTGGTTCATTAAAGTGTTATTAATAATTGTTTCCATTGTTTTCAACTATTAATTATTGTTTAAAATTTAATTATAAAATCTTATATCACTTGAGGATTTATTTGAAGGTAGAATTTCAATTCAACCTTATATTCTTATACCTAACTGGATTATGTAGACGTAACATGATTCAAAGAAACAAGCTCAATATTAATACTGTTATATGTATATGTATGCATAAAATTTCTTAAGTGTTGTTCTTAAATTTGTAATGGTAATAAATTTATTTTCATAGTTTTACAATTTCATTGGATTTTCTTATATTATGAATATGTATTCATGAAGCCTGATAAAGTTCATATGATTATTCAACACTATTAGTCTTCTTACCTCAAGTAAATGGAATTGATATAAATGGATAATAGAATAACTAATTAGTTATTTTTGAATTATATTTGTAAGATATAAGTTTGATTTAATATGTGAGCTTGATATTTGTTAAAGTTTACAAGCTAGAAAGTCATACTTTATATGAATAAAGTATAATAATTTACTTCATGTGCAAATTAATCTATTTTTTGTCATCATAAAAAATTATGGCATGATAATCTTAAATATAAAGAGTACAAAATTATATTAAACTACCCAAATATGTATTTTTAAGAATAAAATTATTGGAAATCATGAGATGGTGTCTCAATTAGACTACCACAAAGTATAAAACTTACCTTAACCTATGAAGCATTGTAATTGATAATAAACTCTAGTTGAGGATTAAATTAAAATAAAATAAAAAGTGATTTAAGATTCAATATCTTCTAATTCTTATTAGAAGGCAAATATCTTAAATGGAACCAATAATATCACTATTAAAGTGATAGGTTTATTTTGGGACAACCTTGATTAATTAGTTTCACCTCTTAGATTGTTTAATTGTATCTAAGTTTTAATTAATGATATTCAAAAACTTATGCTTGTGTTAAGGTGAAGAAAAATAATTTGGAAAACAAGTTTGTAAATGGTTAAGTTTTTAAGATTCTTATATTCCAATGGATATGAGGCATGATGTTTTTAAGGAACATTTACTTCTTACTTGAAATTGGCTTATGGAATGATAAAAAGATTTCCTATTTTAATTTAGTGACAAATAATTATTAAGAGACAATGATGTGAGTTATAATCATTATTTATGAAATCAATAAGTCTTCCTTGAAAGGTAAGAAAGAAGAAAGCTTATAACTTTTAATTAGGTTTTGTTTGGTCTAAATAATGTTGACCTAAGAGGAAGTTTAATTCAATTAATTATTAAAGACAAGTGTTAAACCTTGTATAAGTGCATTGGTTTATTTTAACAATTAAGTACTAAAAAAATGATGTTTATAAGTGATTATGTAACATTTTAGGGTTGACTAAAATTAAAGAGATTATTATGTAGGCATGTTTTGGCATACACTTAAAGACTAATCCTATCTTGTAAAAAGGAAAGATGTTCCTAATCATAATATAAGTATGGTTATTGAAATATATCAAGAATATTAATCATTACACTTATACATTTGATTAATCTACCTATGATGATATGTCAAACTCATCCTTTGTTTTTGAACTTTATGTGTTCCAAAGCTTTGCATTGATTTTGGACATAGTCCTTTTTCATGATCACTACCTATTTCTTGTGAATTTGATAGATATTTCATATCCAAGCTTAGTATTATTATTCTTTTATTGAATATATGTTACTTCCTACTTCTAGTTGGTAAAATTTTCTTATTTACCCATTGAGTTACCTACTATTTTATAGCTTGTGTAAGTACTCAAGTAGGTGTATATGTTAGTGACAAATTTACTATGAATTCCAAATTAAATTACATGGATAGGCATGTATGAGTTTTTGTATAGTAACCCACTTATATTTGAATACTCAGTTGTTAAAATTATTCCTAATGAATTCTTTTGTAACTTATTTACTTGATGTAGTTCTCATGTTGGCTATGACACAATTATAGATCTCACTTCATCTTTTTATGCTAATCTCTAATTAAGTATTTATACCATAGTTATTTATGTCAATGTTATTAAAAAATTAATAGTTACATATTGGTATTAGAGCAAATTTATACTACTCCAGGGAATTTTGTATAATGTTTTCATGTTGTTTGTCTAGCTGAGTTATTGGTTTTTTCAACTCAAGAATGTGAGAATAAGATCTGAAATGGAAAAAAATAGCCTAAGGAATGTTAACCTTAGTAGAGGTATAGGTTGTAGGGCCAATATTATTAAAAAAAGGAACTTACTCTCATATATGTTGGAATAAATATTAGATCCCCTAACCATGATGAAAATAACCCTAATGCTAACAAGGAAGTATTTTTTAATGGGGTCTTTACTATATTGAATGACCTACAAACATGTTTGATACCTAAGAATGAATATTGAACAACATGGAGGGTGTTACACATAAAAAAATACCTCTTAGAGAATAAGGTTAAGTTGGTGAATAATAGTTCCAAGACAACCATATCAATGTGGTTGAACCTATCATAAAGGAACTTATAAAGTTGCCACCACCAACTTTTTTATGTGAGGAATTAGGAGAAATAATTGATGTATGGTTGGTTCACATGTAGAGGTATTTTAATTTTCATAATATGTCCTCCAATGTGAAAGTAATAATAGTTACTTATCAATTAGTAGGAGATACAAATCTTTGGTTAAACCATATATGTGCCTTAGAGGGTCACCAACCAATGACTCTTACCTAACCTAATTTTGAAAGGTAGTTCAAGAAGAGGTATCTTAGCTCAAATTTTAAGGAATAAAAAATAATTTTTTTTAGATGTTAAAACAATAGAATATATCTATAATTGAGTAAAAAAGCAAGTTTTTAAACCTACTAGATTATGTTAACTATATGCATGATGAAGGGACTAAAGTTACTAAGTTCAAATTAGGGTTGAAGGAGATATTGATGAATGATGTAAACATGACTAATACTAAGTCTCTAACTACTACTATTGGATCTTCTCATCAAGTAGAAGAGAAAGATAAAGCTTGTTAAAAGGTGAGGCAAGTTTTAATCAAAATAAATAATAACCTAAGAATAAAAATATGTCCCATTTATCTAAGAATTTCAATATATTTGATCCAAACCATAGATTTACTATGAATATGATTGGTTTCAATAAATTTTAATGGAAAAATAAAAAATTTAAGAATCTAAATTATTCTAAGTCTAAATTTTAAGAAAAATTAGACCCATGGTAGTCAAAATGTACCTGCCAGTAGGGAAAATACCATTCCTATATCAACTCAAAGGACTACAATATGATATAAATGTGGTGATAATTTCCATCACAAGGATTTTCCCAAGACAAAAATAGGTCAATTAGCTAACCATATGGTTTATACAATTATGTATAATAGAAACTTGGATTTTCAAGTAACCCCTACTGAATCCAAAGGTGAATTAAATGATATTTCAATTTCAAATTTATTTCATTTAAGAGAAAAAAATAGTTTTATCAATAAAAAATTAGTGAATAATTATGAACTAAATCCTTTGACATTGAATGATGGTTGGGATGTTGAGTTAAGCTTAGGTAAAAGGGTACTAGTTTCTAAGTGTCTATTGAGGTCAACATACCCACATTTATAAAAAAATTGGGACCGATTACACCCCACTTAGGCTACCTATCCATGTACCAATCAAGATAACAGAATAAGAAGTGGATTATCAAATATACAATGGAATAGATGCTCTTTACAAGACCAAAATGAAGGGACTGATCCACACCCTCTCCATAACCATTGGTAGAACTATGTTTGAATTATGGTACAATATTGAGGTAGCCTCAAAACATATAACATCCTTTAATTAAAGTTGATTAGCTAAGGAAGTGGGATCCCCATGGAAAATTTAAGGAACATTTGAAGTCCAAAGGAATAAATGTACCTTATAATCACTAGTCTGGTCCTTTTGATCCTTATTTATGTTAAATCACCTTCATTATCTGAGGTCATGAGGAGATTAAAATAGCACAACATCAAACCTAAATATAGGATACTAAAGGAGCAAAATAGAGGAGATGATAAATGGTAAGTAGGGCCAAGGTAGTACCATTTACTAGGTGGTACACCTTCCAGGCCTCCACTACCTCAATCAGTTAATGACCAAATAGAGATGTAAGTTTAACATAGGTTAAAAGAGAGAAGGTCTAATGAGATTTAATATTCTTTAGCTTAAGTAAAGGAACAAGGATCATCAGTGGAGGAGGTTCGTATGATAATATTATACCCTAGTGAGACAATTGAAGATGCTTTAAAAATCCTATCACTGGCATATGATTTAGATGATAAAGTGATGGAAGAAGTAAAAGAAGAAAAGGAGAAGTAAGTGTTGGATCTAGTTCCTTACAACCAAGAGAAAGGTAGAGTTGGCCATTGTTTTAATGAAGACCAAGAATCCTAAGGTGAATTTCACTCATCTTAAGAGTGAATTCAACCTCTTTAGTGAATAAAACTTGATTCACAGTCCAATCATTCAATAATGGTTCATCTATGGTAAATTTCTAAAAATACCTACTCCAAAACAACCTTGGGCAATGACGAAGGCCATCAATATCCAAATGCATGAGGAGTTCAAGCAATGGATACTAGCTCTACAAAAGGAAGATGAAAGAAGGATGGCTACCCAAGGAGAGTTAAGTGGAACATAGATGGAGATACCTAAACCACAAGTGACTAAATCATTAGTTGGTGTCAAGTTTTACCCAAAAACTACCAATTTACAAAGGTTCATATAAAATAAATTCATGAAAAGAAGTTAATATATCACCTATCATAAAATGGAGCCATTCACTAGTTTGACTCCAATGGGAGGACATAGACCTAGATAAAACAAGATATTTGAAGAGAATGTACTTGAATTATCCCAAGCATAAGTATAAAAATTGTAAGTTGCACTCAAAGGCATGCAATAATGATAAAATAATTTTGAAGGACAAGCTATTTTGTCAATCTTAGAGGATAGGTTTAAACAATTTGAGGATATCATGAATGATTTTTTCAATTCCTTAAAATTAGTCAGGGGCAAGCAAGATGTAATGAATAAACAAATTATCATGGCTATAGGCCAAGTTGGCCAATGGTAGGATTCAATTTATCAATTAAAGGATTTGATCAAATATTTGACCAAAAATAAAATACCTAAGTTTAAAATAGTCATCCTAACCCACTTAAATATGGTTAAGGTTATATTGGTGGATAAAATAAAATCCCTGAGCAACTAGTCCAATAAAATAGAGGGCATTGCTAAGGAACACAAATAGTAGGAAGATAAGATGTTACACATATTAGATAGCCTGGTCAAAGACCCCACGACACTCATCCCATTTGGAATAATCATTGATGAGGTGTTCAAACATAGAAATACTCAATTCATATAGGATGTGAGAAATCAAGTCCAAGGGAAGATAAGAGTGGATAACAAGAAGATCATGGGCTTGCTTTTGTCATCTAAGGAAAATATGGGAGATGAGCATAGTGTAAAAAAAACATTGGAAAGAGATGAAAAGGTTCTTAGGAGCCTAGAGGATCAATAAAATGAGCACTTAATGAGACCTATTATTGACCTCCATCTTACTAATGAGCAACATTATAAGATGAAGATCATGCAGGGAAGGCAAAAGACTATAGCACAATTGTCTCAAATTCAAGTTAGTTGACATAGAATATTCTATTATATAGGACCATTATGTAATATTTAAAATATAATATTATTTTTTTAAAGTAATGTGTAACTTTCAAAGCACATTTCCTATTGGTTAGTCATTTTGAGTCTTTGAAAAGTTCTAGAATGATTGTAAAATGATAGTTGTCCTTAATATTTGACATGACCAACTGGCATACCTCATGAATTATCTATATAAAGAGGTATTATTCATTATAAAAAAATGAAGGAATTTTTTGATCCAAAAAATATTATGTAACTTCTGAGAAAATTAATATAAGTAAGGAGTTCTATAAATTTTGTCCACATTTGCTTATGTGAATTACTATCATGGCTTCTCTCTCATTTGTCAAGTCTAAATCTCATATTTGAATGGTCCTTGTGAATTATAGATGCACATATTTAAGTGCCTTTTTCCTAATTTATGGTAATGTTATATTAGTTGAAATTTTTTTGGATTAATTTATTTTCTTCACCTTTCTTGCATATGTATTATTGTTGTTTTATTTTAGGGGTAAATATTTAAAGTGAACCTAGTCCTTATTTTCACTATTTCATACTATCCTTAGATGTTTGCCTGATGTGTGATAGGATTTGAACTTATTCTACTTCATGTCATATATTGGTTAAATGCATGTTTATATGAAACTTAAACTTTGTCATAATGTTTGAGGTTAAATATCAGCAACATATTTCTTCTCTACCTTACCCTTCCTTTTGCTCCTTTTTTATCATTTCACCTTAGATTAGCTTCATTGTGAATACTCATCTTAGTTTAGATTTAGAATTAGGTTTTGAGCATAATTAAATTTAAATATCATAGGTTATCTTCAAAATCAAAGATGAACTATTAGGCCACAGTGTTACCCAACCACCAACTAATATAAATTTGTGAAACATTCCACTTGTTCTACCTCTATTCCACCAAGATAACAAGATTATCAAAACATAAAAGTCATGAATTAGATTATTTGAATTAAAAAATCAGTAGTGATTCTTAAACACTAATAACCACCTATGATACACTTCAAGAATCAATAGTGAACACATTCTTTTGGTGCTAGAAGGAGGGCTTTATTTAGATTTCTATAAATTTGGAACAACTTTGCTAATTTTAGTGAATTTTTTTCAAAGATTTATGTATTATTTGCATATTTGTGTTTCTTTTAGAATATTTGTGTAAATATCATTGATCTTAATGGTTTCAGACTAGTCTTTGTGCTTATTCAAACAAAAATAGATATTCTTTGAAGATATATGACAAATTATGGTAAATATAACTTAAGCTTTGGAAATCCAAGGTTTTTGAGGTGAGTAATAGCCATTTTATTCAAGGATTGATAGATCCATTGAAAATTTGAGTCTATTTGAGATTAGACATGTAAAAATCCTTCATATTCATGTATTTGGACATATCTTTAAGATTATTTAGTTAAATATTGATGTCCTTTATCATTGTTTATACAAATTTGTGTAAAATTTGCATAATTTGCAAGTTTGATCATTTTTATTTGTAAAAATAAGATTTAAACATCATATTTAAAACATGGTTTAAATATTTCAAGCTAGAATTACCAAGGATAAGGACTAGGTCATGTTCAAATACAAGGGTTCCTCTTCTTTCATTAGAAGTTCACATGGGAGCTAGGTGAGATAAAAGTAAGTGTATACTCTCAAATTCTCAACCAACTTCCCCAGTTTAAGGTGCTCCTATGTTCAATCCCTATTAAGGTATGTATTGGCTATGTGGTTCTTCAATCAATGTTCTAGGTGTGGTACATGACCTTCCTTGTACTCCTAAAAAGTATTTACCACATTTTAGTCCTAATGGTGTTCTAAATAATGAAGAACACATTAAAATTTTCAAATATTCTTTAATACTTTTGAATTTTATTCATGAAGATGTAGCATGGAAATTATTTCCATTTACTTTCAAAGATGTTGCATATGAATGATTCCTAAACCTTCATGAAAACTATAGATCCAGTTTGAATGATTTTAATAATTAATTGATTAGTTTGGAAAAATAATTAGTCCTTGTGTCCTTTATGAACAATTTAACATAGTTAAAAAAGATTTAAATGAGCCCATAAGGGCCTTTAATGCTAGATTTTAGATGTTCAGTAGAACCATATCTCCTCATAGATCTGATTAGGCTTTAGCCTTAGATATTTACAATGATTCCTTAGATCCCATGACTTTTGTGTTTCTTAAAATATCTACTTAGATCATTAATACATTAGCCTTAGATTATGGTAAGGTTTTGATCATTAATGATCAGATGCAACCCTAGGTCTAAATGGCATACAATATTCCTAACATTAATGTAAATTTGCTAATTCTAAATTTCATTCCCAATGCTAATAAAACTATACCTACCTTAAATAATCTCCCATTTTTTAACCAATTACCTTTGAGTCATGCACATCCTAGCCAAAACCTATTATTCTTGAATAACAATGCTAATAGATCTCATCACAAGACTAGAGAGATTTCGTGCCTGTAACTAGTAGTAATACTCAAGTTCATAATTTTGTAGCACCCAAGAATGAGAATTATTATATCTCAAAGATGGTTCAAAAATTAATCATTGACTTCCTTTAGTTGTGAAAGCAAGCTAGCAATACTAAGGAAAACTATAACAATAACTTCTCTTTCCAAAGATTCAATACACCTTGAAACATATTCCCAAATAATAATAATAATAATAACCACAAAAATGAGTCATCTACTAATAAGAATGTGCCCAAAATAAATCTTAGTGATGTAGCTTTGCCTGATTATTGTAGAGTTCATTATACTTCAAATCATGGTGAATTAGATTGTCTAAAATTTTTTAATGATTTTGAAGCTTTTCAAGAAAAGTAGGATGATTTTGAAGTTGTACCTAATAAATACAATGGTTTATGTACCTTAAATTCTTCAAGGTCATTCAAATCTTCTAATACAACTCTCATGATGGTGACATTTGAGTTCCTATTCCAAAAAGAGAATGAGCCTAAGGATATCCTTGAGGAGATTCATGATTTTTAATAATATCTAAAGAATACCTATCATCTAAGGAACAATGAGTAGAAATAAACTTTGAATACCTTAACTCCCTCAAATAATTTTGACACTCCTAATACTACATCAAATTACAATCTAAAGAATCTTAAGGGAAGTATTCATAAACCCAATGCTGATACATCTAATTCTTTCAATAGGATTGGGTATAATATAGTGGAGGATATGAAAAAGATCAAAGCTAACATTACTTTGCATGAGTTGACTCAAATTATAGAATAAATGGATTTTGTGTTGCAATCTTTGTCTAAGAAGCTTAGAAAACCACAAAAGGCTACACATGTTAATTTTTCAATACACAAAAGTAACGTAGATGTTCTACCTTTCTTTCTTACAATTTGGATTTTTGGTAAGAATTTGCATAATTGTTTATTAGATTATGGTTCATTTACAAATATCATGCCTAAAGGTATTTGTGAACAACTTGGTTTGACCCTAATTCAATATGATAGAGTCATAACTCAATTAGATAAATCAAGAGTTACTGTAATTGGTGAATTATTGAATCTTCACATGCAGATTGATTCTAAACCAAGGATCCAATAGTTCATTGACATCTAAGTGGTATACATACCTAATGCTTATGGGATTTTGTTAATTAGATATTAGATAACGGCCTTGAATGGTTATATTTCAACTAATTTCTCACACATGTAACTTCCTAGGAAGGGATTTTCCAAATAAATTAGAATATAGAGGGATCCCAAGATGAATCATATGATCATCGAGTACAATGAAACCAATGAGAGGGTCAACATGGTTAATTCAGATTTGGGGTTTTACACTCTTGACACCACAAATGTATGTAATTCCAAAACTTCTCATGCTATGCTTGGATTATGGAAGTTGTATTTTGATGGTGATATATGTAAATTAGGGTCTAAAGTAGGGGTGGTGTTAATCAATCCCATTGGGAAGGAACATAATGCCTCTTAAAAACTATAATTCCCATGAACTAAAAATCTTATAGAGTATGAATCACTTATTATTGGATTACAATTTAAAATCAAACAAAAGGTTAACAAACTTTTAGTTTTTGGTGATTTTGAACTAGTAGTTAATCAAATCAAAAGTAAATATTAGTGCAAATTATCTTATTTTATGAAGTGGAAGTTTAGATTATGGGAATTAATTAATTTTTTTTCTTCTTTCAACATTATGTTATCCCCTAGGGAAGAAAACAAAGCTAATGATGAACTCGATTTAACTACAGTCAACCTTATACCCAATCAAAGTTCTAGGTTATAGAGCCTTACCATATAATTAGTCCCATGTCCCTTAGTGCTAGATAATGTCAACCACTTACAAGTATTCAATGATGATCAATAGATCATATACTTCATAACTAACTAAGGGGTATATTATTCTCACATCATTGATGAGGTTAATGAAAATAACCTTGATGATGACAAATTTAAAGGCAATCATGATGACAAGGCCATTTAGTTGACTGAAAATATGATCCCCAAAGGAATGATAGCCTTAGAGAGACTATTTGATTTATACAAACTAGTTAAGACTATCAATATTCCCAAGGTATATGGGAAGGACTATAATGCAATTGACCTAGGTTACCAAGGTTAAGCTCAACTATTGAAAGTTGGTATAACCTGCATAAATATAAAAACTAAAAGAGCTAAAGATTTGATTACCAATCATAAAGATGCAATAACACAGTCCTATGATGACTTAAAGATATTTGATCCTAGAGTTATAACCCACACTATAGTATTGAAAGAAGACTATAAACCTTTTATGAAGAAACAAAGGCCAGTCAACCCCATCCTAGAACCAATGCTATACAAAGATGTCAGAAAGTAACTAAATGCTAAGATAGTGTTTCCCATTAGCCACTCTATCTGGGTAGACAACCTAGTACCAATTAGAAATAAGAATGGTAAAATAAGATTATGCATTAACTTAAAAAATTTGAGTAGAGCATTTGAAAAGGTTAATTACCCCTACATTCTCTTGATCAAGTAATTCAAGTTATTTTTGGGTCTATTATGATGTCTCTTCTTAATGGATTTTTAGGCTATAATTAGGTTCTATTGAACAAAGAAGATAGGATGAAGACTACATATACTACTAGGTGGGGTACTTTTGCCTACAAACTAATGAACTTTAGATTAATCAATATAGGTGCAACCTTTCAAAGAGAAATGGACCATGCTTTCCAAGGGCTGATAATTAAGTGCATTATCATATACATGGATGACTTAACTATATTTTCAAAAAATAAGGAGGATCACATCATGTACTTGCAATAGGTATTTGAAAGGTGTATAAGGTATGGTATTTATCTCAACCCAAAGAAGATCATTTTTTGTGTAACTAAGGGAAAATTATTAAGACATGTGAAAACTATAGAGGGGATCTCTATAGACCCTGATAGAGTAAATTCAATATCAAATATATATCCCCCTAATAGTAAGAAATAACTAAAGTCTATCTTTGGTAAAATCAACTTTGTGAGAAAATTCATTTTTGGTCTTTTAGAGATTATGAAACCATTGAATGACATGTTAAAGAAAATTTTTAGGATCACATGGAATGAGGAGACCAAGAAAGCTTTAGAAGACATTAAATAAGAAATTGGACAAGCTCCTATACTGATAAGTCCATATTTCACTAAATATTTCTATCTTTACTCCTTTTCCTCTAATCATACAATAGCTACTATTCTAACTCAAAAGATAGATAAGTGTGATCACCCCATTGATTTAATGAGTAATAACCTTAAAAATGTTGAGGTTATCTATTATTTTATTGACAAATAAATATTTGCTTTAGTCAAGGTAGTGAAGAAATTTAGACACTATATCCTTAGAAATAAAGTGCATGCAATTTTGCCAAACCCTACCACTAAGCTAATGTTAAGTCAATGTGAACTTGGAAAAAGGAGAGGTAAGTAGATGTATATCCTTCAGGAATATGATCTAGATATGAAGACTACCAAGTTGGTAATATTTCAAGGTTTAATTTAGTTAATTACTAATACTAATTCCAAACTAAGTGTTAGATAGGTTGATCAACAAAGCTTTCAATCTAATGATTGGTATGATCTCATTATTTATTTTCTAATCAATGCTTATTGTCTTGTAGGATTAATTAGAGAGTAAAATAGATATTTATGGCTCAAGGCACCCATTTCCTAATCAAAGATGGGATATTTTATAGAAATAACTTTGAAGGCATATACCTAAGATGTGTCTCAAAGGAACAAACAACTGAGATCTTGAGCACTTTCCATGAGAAGGTAGGTAATGGATAGCCATTTGGAAGGACAACATCTCAAAAGATCCTTAGAGCTAGTTACTACTGGCCTACTATATTCAAGGATGCTCACAAGCAAGTGAGAGAGTGTCATTCATGTCAAATATTCAACACTAAAGAACCCAAGGTAATCATGCCATTAAATCTAGTGATGATTGATAAACCCTTTGCACAATGGGGACTATATTTTGTGGGGTAAATAAAACCTAATTCCCTAGATGGTCATAAGAATTTTATGACTACTACTAACTACTACATGAGATGGACTAAAATAGTGGAAACTAAGTAGTGTAGGACTAAATAAGTGATCAAATTCCTAGAAGAAAACATATGCATAAGGTTTGGAACACCAATATCTCTAGTCTATGATAATGGATTTGCCTTTGTTTCCATTGAGATGACTGAGTGGGCATATGAAAACAACATTGTTCTCAATTTCTCATGAAACCATTACCCTTAAGGCAATGGAGTGTTAGAATCAATGAATAAGAATTTAATAAAAGTCGTAAAGAATTTTGTAGCTGATAAACTAATAACATGGCACAAGCTACTTCAGTATGCCCTTTAAGCAGATATAACTAGAGTCAAGTAAGCACTCAAGGCATCACCATTATTGTTGTTATATGGTCAACAACCTATATTTACCATAACACTCAAGTTTCCAACCTATAATTTTATGTAAGAGTATATATAGGAGGATCAAGAATTTTCAAGTTTAAGGCAGCTTGACATTGTACAAATGGAATATGCAAGAGAGGAAGCTTTTGCTAGTTTAAGTAGACATCAGACCATAGTTAAGAGGTGGTTTAATAAGAATTCAAATATAAATCTATTTTAACAAGGAGACTTGGTCCTTCCTTGGGATAAAGCCTTAGAAATAAAAAGAAAGCATGGGAAGTTTACATCTTTATGGATTGGCCCATATTAGATGGTTGAGACCCTAGGAGAAAACACCATCAAACTAATGGATTTACAAGGATCAAAGTTTATGTTTCCAACAAATTGGAAATACCTAAAACATTACTTCTCTACTATCCCACCTGAAGTCTTCATGGAATTAACTATAAGACTAGTTAGAGTCAGTATAGATAGGCTTAGTTTAGTTTCTTTCCTTTTTGTCCATTATTTATACTTAGTGCATGTATATAGTTGCTTAATTGTTTCCTTGGATTTATGTTTGGTGTGTTTCCTTTTCTTTTCTTTTCTCTTTAATTTAATTAAATAATTTTCAAGATAGTCCTCAACTCAAAATACATTTAAATACTCAAAATTAATTCCACAGTTTAGGAATGTAGGTATGATTCCTTGCCATTAGTTAATCATGGATTGTTGAAATATTAGCTAGATGATATAGTGTGGAGAAACTAGTGAATATTAATGATTAGGGTAATTATTTCTTGAGATTCTAAGCCTTGCTCTGATCCAACCCTAATTCTAAGAAGGATTTCACATGTAAGATGAAATATTGAATTATTAGGATATAATCATGCTTGCACTTAAAAAACATTAATTTCTTAGGATAAAGTTTAAATTCAAGGATGACTATCTAAAGATCAAACATTTGACCAAAACCCAAAACCTAGCTAATCAAGTTCCCAAACTTTGATAGAAACTCAAAAAAAAGATATTATTTCAAAATTCAAGAACTTTCTGAGCAAAGGTGATTTTGGTAATCTTCACTAGTGTTATGGACACCTAGCTAGAAATGTAAGAAGGCCTTGAGTGGAGACAACGTTATCTCTATCAATGTTATGGATTTTTGGATAGAAGTTAAGCAATTCCCAAGCCTTCTTTGAGTTAAATCATGATTCTTAATGAACATCTAAATATGTTGTAAGTCAATGTTAATGGTCAAGGTCATGATGAAATTTGTTCTCTAAATCCTATGGTAATCAGTAAGTGGAATCAAAGCACACACACAACATGGCTATGTTTTGATGTTTAATCCTAATTTTAGAAGTGTAAAACTTGTTTTAACCATGAATTGATCTTAATAATGGTCCCTGATCAAGTGAAATAAGTAATCTAATTATTAGTCTACACTAGACTATCTAAATTCTAACATATTGTTATTTTTCTCCTATAAGTCTCCATTTATTGATGTCAGCATACGCTCATTTCTAAAAAATAGGGACTCTTGTTTTAAATTATGTAGATTTGTACCTTAGAATTGAAAATTCACTTGATCAGAGTACCACTAGCATGTTTTCACACGGTCTTTATTTGAAGATCATCCATACTTTCATCGGTTAGCAAATTTACATATGATTTAGGTTTGATATTATCTATAAATTTATAACATTAGATCTCTATGTTTTAGTTAGCAAGATTAATGCATCCCATTTGGAATGGATAATGTCTATATTTTATGGTTTAACATCAATTTGGTCTTTTAATAGCCTTTAACATATTAATAAATAAGTTCAATTCATCTTTGAGCATCTTGAAACCCTTAGTCTAATTACCCTATCTCATTTCCTTTTGAATTGGATTCAAATTTGTATAGGAACAATTTACATGGGAATGATTAATTAAGCCATATAATTAGGTTAATTTTTTATCCTAAGGCTTAGTCATGTTTATCAACATGACCAAACCTTAGTCTAAAAATTTGCACTCGGTCCTTTATGTCCTGATCCCCCTTTGTTCCTTTTATCTCCACATGGTCTAACTAGTCTTAGGGTCCCTTTTGTTATATCCTAGACTTAACCCAAAGCCTTATCCTAAAGTTTTGATTATATTTATGAATACAATAAAAACATTAGGCTAAGCATTTATGCCATGTATTTTATTATTCATGAGGTCACCTTTATTATGTTTTAGAATTTAGCTTAAAAATTTTATCCTAAGGTCTTATCATGTTTTTCAACACAAATAAAACCATAGTTTAAGAGTTTATCTTAAGTTATTTATATTTATCAAGCCTGAATTAACTATTTTTATTATCATTAGGATCAACAATATTCATTTTATTAGGAAAGATTGATTTGAAGGTGTCTATTAAATTACTACTTTAATGGATCCCCCAAAAAAGTGAGAAGTTGATAAGTGTCACCATCACAAGAATGCTACTAAATATCCAATGGTTCACAACAAAAGATGATTTGATGGAGCACATTGATATGTATAAACAACACATAATGGTGGATGATGATGTTAAAAATTTAAAAGACTTCAGAATGAATGTGGATATGACAAGTGTCATAACCACAAGACATAAGTTAAAGCTTGAGCATCTTTCAAAGATTGATGGTATGTGGATGAACATACAAGTTCTAAATGCTATTCTAAAGAGTAGGAGACATAATTGAGTAGATTAAGATCAACATAAAAAATTAATCTAGTCATAGATGATCTAATGGTATGAGATTTATGTTGATATTTCAATAAAGATCAGGATGAATGTAGAAGTGACAAGTGTCACAACCATGGGGAATATAACAAAAAAACCAATGGAATTTGATTTCGTAGGTTGAGAATAATGAATTACATTTATCCATCTAAATATATCCAATGGTATGAGGTTAGGAAAATATTTCAAAGGAATTAGAACTAATAAAATATTGACATGTGTCCAGAAGTGACAAATGGTCATATTTTAAATATTAATGAGTAAGATACCAGAGTGATGATAGATTTGAACATTTTATGGACCGAATACAAGGAAAAGGTATAAATACTTAATCCAAATAAAATATAAATCACAAATCTCACCATTTAAACTATATGTTATTATTAAAACATTGAGAAGACTTTTAATAAAAATCTATCAAGTATGCAAACCCTAATTCAACCTTGTGCTCATTGTGACCAAGCCAAGGAAGTTGAATTATCACTTGTGCAATAACAATTAAATCTAGAGCCAAAGTGAAATCTAATATCAATAAATTTAAATAAATGCATAACCATGGTAGCCTATAAAAGTGTTTTTAGAGAGGATGTGGACTTTATTTGACCTCAAATGTAGAAGGGGGGATTTTCAAGGACACATAGTTTAATGCCTTAACACTGAACATAAAGGATAAGAAATGGTCAAGATTTTTTTGGACCATTGAGAATTAACAACCCATCATAAGATAGGAGGAGAATAACATGTTTGTAAATAGGCTCTACTACAACATAGTCATCATCTATATTATAGGTTTGTATTATGCAATATCTAAACCTGAGGTACTACATTACATAGATATCCTTGTTCCAATTTTTAAAGATGAAAAAATGGATAAGGGCATGATTGTTCATAAAGTTAGTTTCAATAATATTTTTTACATTTATCCCAAATATTTTAATAACTACTATAAATTGACTAAACCTAAAGTAGACCTAACCATAGTCATCAATTGGGCCAAAGAAAATGATTTAAAGAGCACCCTTTCCCTATGGCTATATTATGAGAATCAAGTGTTTTCAGAATTCAATAGTGACATACCCATTGGTTAATTTAGACTTGGAATAAGGATGATCATGACAATGATGAATAGATTTTGTGGGAGCTCAACCACTACATATCTAGATATAATTTGGGTCCCCTTAGTCTATTTTATGGTTGAGAAATAAATCATCCCTCCTCTTAGTGAAGTAAGCAACATTTGTTTTAGTACACAATTTTTTGTAATCAAGAAGAAGATTAGGACTCAATTACACGTGATGCCATACCTTATGGATGCCCTTCTTTCTATAAAAAAAATTCACAACCTTAGGGAATGGTCACCTAATATGACATAAACTATCTCATAGTATTACTCCAAGTTACATATCTTTAAGTATACATATCACATCCAATTCATGTGTGGTTGTGTCTATCCTACCCTTAATGAGGCCATCACAGGGAACCCAATAATGAGAATTAACCCACTAATAAAGAAAACTATTGAATCCATGGTGGACATATGTCTATATCCTAATTGTATAATCATCAAGATTGAAGTGACCCAATGCACCCCACTCAGGCTACATATCCATATACCAATAAATCTAATAGATTAAGAAGTTTCTTATCAAATATTCAATGAAATAGATGGTCTTTTCAAGAATAAAAGGAAGGGACTACTCTATAGGCTTGTTATAACCATTGATAAAATTGTGTTTACATTATGGGACAATATTGAGGCAACCTTCAAACATAGAGCATCCTTCAATTTAAAAGTTGATGAGCTAAGATAGTAGGATCCCCATGGAAAATTTTAGTAAAATTTGAAGGATAAAGGAATAAATTTACCTTATGATCACTAGCCTAGTCTGTTTGACCTTATTTACACAAAATCACCTTCATTCTTTGAGGTCATCAGGAGATTAAAAGAACACAACAAACCTAAATCTAGGATTTTGAGGGAGCAAAAGGGATTATATTATAATGGAAATTAGGGCCAAGGCATTACATTTTGATGAGTGGTTAATCTTTTAGGCCTCCACTAGCTCAATCAGTCAGTTCCCAAATAGAGACATAAGTTAAACATAGGCTAGAAGAGACAAGGTCTGTTGAAATTGCTTCTTCTTCATCTCAAGCATAATAAAAAGGTTCACAAATGGAAGAGGTTCATATGGTATCATTAGGCCCTATTTATAAAATTGAAGATGCTTTAAAAATTATATCACTAGCCTATGAATCAAATGATGAAGAGATGGAAGAATTAAAATAAGAAAAGGGAAAGCAAGTGTTAGATCTAGTTCCTATAGATACCACCAAGAGAATGTTAGAGCTGGCCATTGTTCTAGTGAAGAACAAGAAGCCTAAGGTGACTTTCACTCATCCTTTGAGTGACGTCAACCTCTTTAGTGAATAAAAATTTATTCATGGTCTAATCATTGCAAAATGATAAATTGTAGAAAGTACCTACTGCATAATACCCTTAGGTAATGATGAAGGTCATCAATATCCTAGTGGATGAACAGGTTAAGCCATGGATCTTAGCTCTAGAAATGGAAGAGGAAAGAAGGATGGCTACCCCAGGAGAGTGAAGTTAAACACAAATTGAGATCCCTAAACCACAAGTGACTAAATCATCAGTTGGTTTCAAGTTTGACCTAACTACCAATTTATAAAGGGTCATAGAAAATGAAGTCATGATAGGTGGTGAAGAGATCACCTATCAAATAATGGAGCCATTCATTGATTTAACTCTAATGGGAGAATAGAGACTCAAAGAAAACTAGATATTTGAAGAGAATTTATTTGAATTAGCTTAAGCACAATCAAAAAAATCACAAGCTTCCCTTAAAGGCATGCAATAACAACAAAATAATTTGGAAGGACAAACTATTTTGTCAATCCCATAGGATAGGTTTAAACAATTTGAGGACACCGTGAATGATTTGTTCAATTCCTTAAAATCAATCAAGGCCAGGTAAGATGTAATGAATAAACAAAGTACCATGGATGTAGGCCAAGTTGGCCAATGGAATTATTAAATTTATCAAGTGAGATATTTTATCAAATCCTTGAGCAAGAATCAAATCCCTGAGTTTAGAACGGTCAGCCTAGCCCACTTAAATATGGTTATGGATATATTGGTGGATACAATCAAATCCCTAAGCAATTGGTCTAAGAAAATGGATGAAATTGCTAAGTATCTAAAATTTTAGGAAGATAAGATGTTACACATATTGGAAAGCTTGATTAAAGATCCCACCATAATCAACCCATTGGGAATTATCACTGATGAGGATTTCAAACATAGAACTACTTAATTCATGTAGGAAGTGAGAAATCAAGGTCAAGGGAAGATAGGGGTGGATAATAAGAAGATCATGGGCTTGATATTATCATCTAAGGAAAATATAGGAGATGATCATAGCATCAAAAAATCATTAGAAAGATTTGAAAAGGATCTCAAAAGTTTGGAGGATCAAGAAAAGGAACACTTTATGAGACCTATTGTAAACCTCCAACTTATTAATGAGAAACATTATAGGATGAAGATCTTTTTGGGAAGGAAAAAAACTATAGCATAATGATCTTAAATTCAAGTTAGTTGACTTAGAATAATCTATTATATAAGACCATTTCATAATATTTAAAATATAATATTCTTTTTGTAAAGGCATGTACAACTTATAAAACACATTGCCTATTGGTTAGCTATTTGGAGTCTTTGAAATTTTCTAGAATGATTATAAAAGGAAAATTGTCCTTAATATTTGACATGAATAATCAACATATCTCATGAATTGTCTATATAAAGAGGTATTGTCCATTGTTAAAAATGGGAGGAAGCTTTTGAGCCAAAAACTATTCTGTAACTTTTGAGGAAATTAATATAAGCAAGGAGTTCTGTAAAGTTTGTCCACACTTATTTATGTGAATTCCTATCATGGCTTCTCTCTAATTTTTCTAGTATAAATCTTATATTTTAATGGTCCTTATGAATTTTGGACATGCATCTTTATGTTTCAAGTTGTTGATTTTTTATAATTCTAGATTAGTTGAAAGTTCTAAGGTTTACTCTATTTTTTTCACCTTTTTTGCATGTGTTAATGTTTTTTGCTTGTAAGGGTTAATATTTAAAGTGAACATGGTCCTTATTTTCACTATTTCATACTATCCTTAGATGTTTGCCTGATGTGTGACAGGATTTGAGCTTATACTACTTCATGTCATATATTGGTTAAATGCATATTCAGATGAAACTTGAACTTTGTCACAATGTTTGGGGTTAAAGATCAACAACATATTTATTCTCTGCCTTACCCTTCCTTTTTCTCCCTTTTTATCAATTCACCTTATATTAGCTTCATTATGAATACTCATCTTACTTTAGCTTTAGACTTAGGCTCTAAGCATAATTCACTTTAAATAGCACATGTTATATTCAAAATCAAAGATCAACTATTAGGCCACGGTGACTCCCAACCACCAACTAATATAAATATGTGAATGGTTCACTTGTTTTGCCTTTATTCCATTAAGTATAACAATATTATTGCAACCTTCAACTTTTGCATTAGATTCTATGAATTTAGAAATGAATAGTGTTTCTTAAACACTAAGAACCACCTATGATACACTTTTAGGCATCAACAATGTCTTGAAAAAATAAGTTTAGACTTAGGCAATTTTTAGACCCAAGTTAACTTATTTTTATCTCTTATTCATCATTTTGATTTCATTTGGGGCATGGATTGGTTGTAGTATCATAAATACAATCTATATTATTTTAAAAAATTAATTAAATATTATGATGATATGAGAAAATAAGTAATAATTTAAGGTTTGATGAAACCTATTGTATCTAAGCTACTATCAGCTTTACAACTAAATAAAGTAGTGTGTGAAAGATGAAAATTATATGTTGTATATATGCCCAAAAAAACACCTATAAATAAAAACAAAATTCCAAGAATATCTAATTTTGAAATAATTCTCTGATATTTTTCCAAAAAAACTACTTGGTTTACCTCCTAAGAGAGAGTTTGATTTTTCTATTGATCTAATATCAGGGATAATTCATACATCTTAAGCACCTTACCATATGAATGTATTAGATTTTTATGAGCTAACATGTCAAATAAAATATATTTGGTAGTATTAATCCAAGTCTATCACCTTGGTGTGCATTTATGGTCTTTGTGAAAAATAAAGATGGAACCTTGTGATTATGTGTTGACTATTGCATGCTTAACAAGGTTACTATCAAGAATAATTATCCTTTGCCAAGGATAGGTTGTTTATTTGATCAAATGAAGGATGCATATATCTTTTCTAAGATAGACATAAGATTAGGATATCATCAACTGATAATTAAGGATGAAAACATCCATAAGATTGCTTTTCAAACTCAATATGGACATTACAGATTTACAATAATTCCCTTTGGTTTGACTAATGTACCAATTGAATTTATGAATTTAATTAATAATGTATTCAAGGATTTCTTGATAATTTTTTTATATTTTTCTTTGATGACATACTAATCTATTATAAGATTACAACTAAACATAAACACCATGTGTGTTAGGTGCTATAAAGGTTGAGGAAGCATAAATTATTTGGTATGTCATGTTAAGCACAAAATATACTGAGAGGGTAGGGTAAATTAGTATATTATATATCTTTTACTTAATCTAATTTATTTTCTTTAACCACTTAATCACACATTCAAGATATATAATAAAATTGAAATAATAATATACACCACATGAGAGAGAGAGAGAGAGAGAGAGAGAGAGAGAGAGAGAGAGAGAGAGAGAGAGAGAGAGAGAGAGAGAGACCAAATTTTTACGTGAAAACCCAAAGTGGGAAAAACCATAGAGAACAATCTCAAGTATATGAATGAGAACCAAATCAAATTACAAATTTTGGAAGTAGCAACTTATAGGAACACCAACCCCTTTTCTTAGCACCAACATAGAAACTATTTGTGAGCACCAACCCATAGGAGCACCAACCCCTCTTGTGTATAAAACACAACTATCTCTCAACGTTGCTTACTTAATAATTGATAGAAATCTACAATATCTCTTTCTTTTCTCTCCTGTAAAACAAATACAAACCATGCACTCTATTGCATATAAAAAATGGATTTTCAATATTTTATTTATAGCTTTGCAAATGACCTTTAGCATTCACCCTTTATGACCCTTTAATCCTCATGAAAAATGGAGCCAAACTTGCATGACCATTCATATCCTTGCATTTGGAAAGTCACATGGTGACCCTTCATAAGCAAATATGTCCTTTCCTCTTTTGTCTTTATATTGGTGATTTTTTGTATTTCTCAAAGCGTCCCTTCATGGAAAAATGCACCATACCCTCTTTTGTCTTCACATGGTGACTCTTAGGATTCCTCAAGATTACTCGTAATGGGAAAATGCATCCCATTCCTCTTTTGTCTTTACCCCATGATTCTTTGACTTCTCCATGGGCCCTCTTTTGACTTATATGTAGCCAAAAATATATTCATTAATATTAAATAAATATTAACACACATTAACCAAGATATGAATATGAAAACCACTATTAAATGTAATGGGGCCTTTATCACCTATACTAGACCTTTGACATCAATCATAATATTTCCAATAATCTCCCCATTTGTCATTTATGGCAACCTCAAAATGAAACTGTTGCATCTTAAAACCTATACTGCACATGCCAACCTACACATACTACCATCTAAAAAACATATAGTAACTCCCCCTTACTGTAGCAATCTATACCTATTCCTTTACCTCTTTGTACACCTATTTCTACACCTGTACCTATTTCTATTCTTGTCCCCCTTTGAAATCAATGTCAATGGGCCTATGTTGGAGCTAACACTTAGCTCCCCCTCAACTGATGTTGATCCTCAATGGTAGGAAGTAATATAAATTACTCCCAACTTCTCATGTAGATACTCAAATGTGTCTTTTGGTAGTGATTTTGTGAAAATATCTACAATCTACTCTATAGTACTGATATATTCCATCTTAATCTATTGATCTGCAACCTACTCTCTGAAGAAGTGATATCTATTGGGAATATGTTTTTTTCTTGAATGTATCACTAGATTATTCAAAATATTAATAACACTTGTGTTATCAAAAGAAATAGAAATAGGTTCATCATATTTTACCCTGATATCTTCTAAATTTTTCTTCATTCAAATCCCTTGAGTACAACATAATACCACTGCAATATATTTTGCTTCAGCTATAGAAAGTGATACTAAATTCTACTTTTTACTTAGCCATGATACTAAGCTATCACCAATAGATAAAACTCCTCCACTTTTACTCTTTCTTTCATCCAAGCAACCTACCCAATCTATATCTGTATAAGTAACCAAAGTGAAATCTCTGCATGTGGGATTCCACAATCCATAATCCAATGTCCCCTTGATATATCTAAATATTCTCTTAACTAACTAAACATGACTATCTTTTGGAGCTAATTGATATCTTGTAACCATACCTACTACATGCATGATGTCTAGCCTCGATGTTATCAAATATAAAAGACTAAAAAGCATATATCTATATAAAAATTGATTTATAATAGGTGAATATTCATCCTTGCTCACCTTATTTCATGTACTCATTGGTGTGCCAACTAGTGCATAATCCTCAAAACCAAATTTCTTCAACATTTCCTTAGCATATTTACTTTGAGATATGAAAATTCCTTTATCTGACTAAAATATTTATAACCCTAATAAAAATGATAATTCTCCAATCATAAACATCTTAAATTCCTTTTGCATATTATCAAAAAATTCTTTTGTCATCTTTTCAATGTTTCCTCCAAAAATGATGTCATCAACATATACCACAACAATAAATTGATGCTCACATTATATTTTGATGTAGATATTACTGTCAGCAAATCCTCTCTTGAAACCTTGATCCTGAAGGTACTTATCAAGTCTTACATACCAAGCTCTAGGAGCTTGTTTCAGTCCATACAGTAATTTTTTCAATCTGCATACATGGCTACTAATATTTGAGAGAATAAATCCTTCAGACTGCTCAAATAGACCTCTTCTTCTAGATTCTCATTTAGGAAGGTAGATTTGACATCCATCTAAAACATTTTGAAATTTTTAGACACTACATATGCAAAAAAAAATCTAATAACTTCGAGCCTAGCCATTGGTGAAAAAGTTTCTTCAAAATCTATCCCCTCAATCTGAGCATATCCTTTACACACTAATCTTACTTTATTCTAGGTCACTTCTCTATTTTTATTCAAATTATTTATGTGAACCCTTTTTATTCCTATCACATTATGATCTTTTGTTCTAGGCACTAATTCCCAAGTATCATTCTTTTCTATCTAATTTAATTCTTCATACATTGCCTTAACCCAATGCTTATCATGTCTCAATTTTCAAAAAGTACTAAGCTAAATTTTGGATAACAAAGAGAAATTAAATTGCTCAGATTCACTTACCATCATTCTTCTAGTGAAAATTCCTTCATTTATGTTACCAATGATGTCACTTTCATTATGAATTCTCTATATCAATATTTTTGGGGGTTTTGGTGTCATTTTTCTCCTTCTCATCTTCATTTAATTATTCAAAATCTTCCTCTTCAATGATTTTAGGAATGTCTATTGGATCTCTAATTCTTTGTGTTTCTTTTTCTTCTATCCTGACACTTACACTTTCAACTATTTTCTTAGCTCCTTTGTTATAACATTTATAAGATTTACTTTTCAAGAATAACCAAGAAATATGCCTTCATCTGCTCTAGAATCAAACTTACCCATTTTTTCATCAGTTTTATTTATGAAGCATTTGTTATCAAAAAATCTAAAATAATCAACTATTGCTAGTTTGTCTTTCCATAGCTCATAAGGAGTCTTGTCACTATTGACTCTCAATAATGCTCTATTCTGAGTATGACTACTTTAGAAACTACGTCTCTCTAATATTTATCTAGTATCTTGGATTCATTTAGCATTATCTTTACCATCTATTAAACTATTATATTTCTCCATTTAACTACTCCATTTTATTGTGGAGTTTTGGTTGCTAAATGTCTCTTATTCCATGGTATTCACAAAACTCAATAAACTAATCTAACATGAATTCTCCTCCTTGATCTAATCTTAGGTATTTAATCTTTAAACTAGTTCATTCTCAACTAATGCTTTGAAATGTCTAAAAGCTTCTAATTTTTTATTTAAAAACATTACCCAAGTCATACATGAAAAATCATCAATAAGCAACATGAAATATTTCTCACCTTAATTAATTTGAGTTCTCATAGGTTCACGCAAATTAATGTGAAAAAGCTCTAACATCTAAGTGTTCGAGTACTCTTTTATTTTAAACCACCTTCTGGCCTTCTTCCCATGCTGATAAGGTTCACAAAGTGTGTCAGATTGCTTTCTAATCTTTAGAAGATTTATGACTTCTTGTTTCTTGTTGATGTTGAAAATATTGTCAAAATTTTGTGTCCCATTCTCCTACACCATAACTAACTTTCTTCAATCTAACTCAAACATCTTTGACCTTTGATGTCTGATAACATATAGAAATTATTTCTTATTCTATGAGCAACTGTAGCCAACACATCTAGATATTTTCTCCTAATTTCACAACCTTATGTATAAAAGTTTAGTGTGTAACCTTGAACCCACATTTGACTTACACTTGAAAGATTATGCTTAAGACCTTCTACATACAAAACATTTTTAGTTTTAATTCTACCATTATCCAAACTTAGTTTACCTTTTCTAACCATTCTAGTAGAAGTATTATCTTCAAATTTCATTGTGCCACCATTGTTCTTCTTCAAGGTTATGAACTTGATCTTGTCTCCTATCATGTGCATTGAACATACACTATCAATTAAGCATGGATTTTATTCATTTATTTCATGAAAATCTATTTGTACCAACATAGATTTTTTTGGTTGTTTCTTCTACCATGAACCTGTTTGAACTTTCTTCTTGATGAATGGATTCTTGAAACTTTAGTCATTCTTGACTGACTCAAACATGCTTCTACAGTACTAGGATATGTGTCCAAAGTTATTTCACTTGTAACATATTATGGCCTCTTCATTAAATCTTGATAGAGGAGCAAAAGAGTTGTGTCTTTTCCTTGACTCTGTATGAGTTTCCTTCTCCTTATTTCCGAAATTGTTAGCCCTTTTTTAACATTCTATTTTATTATGACTATATCCATTACAATAAAAATAGTAACCATAAAAATAGGACTTATTTGTGTATCTCTAACCTGATTGCCTTTTATATCTCTTTTCCTTCTAGCCTTCTTTGTTTGAGATGTCCTTTGTATTCTTAACTTCTTCCATTTTTATTTCCTCTTTTATAAGAGCTTCAACATATCTCTTTCCTTAATTTGTGCTAAGCTTGTCTATGAAATTAGTGGCCTCCCATTTTTTTTTAATTTTTATACCTATCTTATATGAAATTGATCTTTGACTTTCTAATATCTTATTCAACATATTAGTGATATTCTCAATTTTGAATCATTGGCTGCTCTATCATTGATTACTTTATTTGTTTTCTCAAGATTTTCTTTTAAATAAGCAATTTTAATAACATAGCTTTCACATTCTTCACTTACTTTTTGAAACTATGTCATTAGATATTTTTTATTATTTATGGCTTCTTCAAAGTGTTCTTGTATATCTTTAATTATTTCCTTTGACTTCTTTTCATTTTTCTTGATCTAGAGCTTTAATCTTTGATTCTTCTTCTCAAGAGATTTTAACTCTTCTAAGTCACAAACGATTTCTCCTTCTAAATTCACTTTGGCTTCATCCTATTCTTCTTCTTGATCATCTATACTTTTTCTTGTATAGGCATCTTCATGTATGGACATGAATAGAATCACTTCTTCTTCTAAATCACTAACTCCACTATCTTCAACTAAGCTAGGATCTTTAGAATACAAACTCTTCTTCTTGAATCCCTTCTTTAATTTTCCTTTAAAATTCTTCTTGTATGTAGACTTTCCTTATTAATTATCACCATTACCCTTATCTAAGAACATAGATAAAAAATTTCAAATCTTTCCATAATTAAAACATTTAAAAGGTAATTTTCCTTGATATTTACTTGTGCCCCTTTTTGGCTTGCCAATGAACAGAGCTCCATTGTCATCTTCATCATCACTAGAACTATCACTTGATTCTTGAATCTTAGCCTTCTCTTTATTTTATGTCTTGAAAGTAACTTCTCTCTTTCAGGGTTTCTCTTTTTTAGTTTGCATCTTATATATAGTAAGAATAAAATGTAGCTCATCTATCTTTAGTTTGGCTAAATTCTTCATCTCTTCAATTGCTGAAACTTTTGCATCATATATCAATGGTAGAGATCTCAAAATAGTTTATATCATAATTTATTTTTCTAACTTTTCTCCAAGACCTTGAATCTGATTAACTATTGGATCAATCCACAAAAGATAACTTACTATATTTTCTTTCTTTTCCATCTTTAAACTCTCAAACTACCTTCTAAAAGTCTAAAGCTTATCTTGTTGAACCTTTTCATCACCTTTGTAAATATTCTCAAGTTTTACCCAAGTTTCATGAGAAAATTTACATTTCATAACTTTAATAAATTTTTATTCACATAAACCACATAAAATAACATTTAAATATTTAGCATTATTTTCACTTGCCTTCTTTACTATCGGAGTGGTTACAAGTGTCTGTGGCTCTTCATATTCCTCTACCACTACTTTCCAAATGTTTAATCCAAGGGCCATAAAATAAGTCCTCATTCTTATGCTCCAAAAATCATAATTTATCCCATCAAACAAAGGTGCCTTATTTGTATTAAAACCTTCGTGTGATCCAGCCATCGTGCTTTCCCTGATCTACCTTCAATCTATAAAACTTTTTCAAAAAGGAACCTATTATGATACCAATTGTTAAGCATGAAATATACTAAGAGGGGGGGTGAATCAGTATATTATGTATCTTTTACTTAATCTAAATTCTTTTATTTAACCACTTAATCACACATTCAAGAAATGCAATAAAACTAAAACAATAATATGCACCACATGAGAGAGAGAGAGAGAGAGAGAGAGAGAGAGAGAGAGAGAGAGAGAGAGACCAAATTTTTACATGGAAACCCAAAGTGGGAAAAACCATAAAGAATAATCTCAAGTATATGAATGAGCACCAACTCAAATTACAAAGATCACAAGTACCAACATTTAGGAGCACCAACCATTTTGTTGAGCACCAACACAATAAATATTTGTGAGCACCAACCCACAAGAGAACCAATCCCTCTTGTGTATAAAACATAATTATCTCTCAATATTTATTACTCAAGAAATGATATAACTCTACAATATCTCCTTATTTTATCTCCTATAAAACAAATACAAACCATGCACTCTCTTGCATATAACAAATGGATTCTCAATACTTTATTTATATCTTTCCAAATGACCTTTAGCATTCACCCTTTGTTACCCTTCAATCTTCATGGAAAATGTTTCCAAACTTGCATGACCCTTCATATACTTGCATTTGAAAAGTCACATGGTGACCCTTCATAAGAAAATGCATCCTTTCCTCTTTTATCTTTATCTTGGTGAATTTTTGTATTCCTCAAAGTGTCCCTTAATGGAAAAATGCACCATACCCTCTTTTTTCTTCACATGGTGACTCTTGGAATTCTTTAAGATGACTCTTCATGAGAAAATGCATCCCATTCCTCTTTTGTCTTTACCCCTTGATTATTTGACTTCTACATGGGCCCTCTTTTGACTTATATGTAGCCAAAAATATATTTATTAATATTAAATAAATATTAACACACATTAGCCAAGATATGAATATTAAAAACACCATTAAATGCAATGGGGCCTTTATCACCAATACTAGACCTTTGACATCAATGACAATATTTCCAACAAGTTATCCAAATATGTTTTCTTTCAAACTAAGATCCATTATTTGTGTCACATAATATCTAAGTTTGGAATTGATTTTGGTCCAAAAAAAATTAAATCTATCCAAGAGTGGCTTGTTCCTAAAAATGTACATGAATTACGTAGTTTTATGGGAATAGCTAGTTATTATACAAGGTTTTTTGAAATTTCTTATGCATTGGATAACCCAATAATATCCTTGTAACACAAGAATAATAAGTTCTTTTAGACTTCTAATTCTGAACAAGCTTTTATATAAGCTTAGATATTTGTTAACTACACTTATACTTATTGTACTATATCTACATAATTTTGAAAATCTAGGGGTTGATGCATCCAAAGAAGGCTTGGGTGGCATGTTAACTTAGGATGGCTTAGTTGTGGCTTATGATTCATGGAAACTAAAATATCATGATATAAATTACACTATGAATGACTTAAATTTTGCTACCATTATTCATGATTTAAAATAATAGATACACTTTTTTCTAAGTTATCATTTTGAACTAAAGTCTAATCATCACAACATGAAATATTTTTTTTCCCAAGATGATTTGAATGTTTGCCAGTGTAAACGGATAGAATTTATAAGTAATTTTAATATGATTTTTTCATATGTTAAAGGTAAGGAGAACCATATTGTTGATGCACTTACTCAATTCACGTATCTCCCTACCTTGTTTGTTCTACATAACAATTTCAAAATTGAAATTTTGGAATAACATTTTGATAATTTTTGCTAAGATGTAAGTCCAAATTTGGCTGATGAGCCTCTAAAAGATATCTTGTGTATTTTATATTAACTTTAAAGGTTTAATCAAACACAAAAAGAGAATTTATGTGCCTAATTCTAGTGACATAAAGAACATTTTGGTGATATAAGTACATGAAGAACCTCATTTTTCTCATCCTAGTTTCATGAAGATGACACACGAGCTGAAAAGGTTGTATTATTTGTCTAGTTTGAAACACAAAGTTACTAACTTTATGTCAAAATGTTTGGAATGTTAGTGTGTGAAAACTAAACATTGTCATCTAGTAGGATTATTGTAACCTCATAATGTTCTAAGAGGTAAGTGGGTTGTGATGTATTTGGATCTCATAATTCATTTGTCAAAATTGTTGGGGGATCAATCCAACAATAGATTGCAATAAATGCGGAATTAAACCAGATTGACAAGTAATTAGAATGATAATAGCAAGAACAAGAGATACAAGAAAACACCCTAAAAACTTGTATTAACAAACTCTTTACAAAAGGAATACAATTGAAGAAAGCTTCTTTCTTCCACACCTCTCCTAGATGTATAGATCTCTCAATAGATCTCTATTCCTTAAGAGCTCTCTCTCTCAAGAACAATCAACTCCAACAAGCCTGGATTGATTCAATTATGTACTGTTCTTCTCACACAATGAATTACAATAATTCACCCAACTATAATAATCTACTACAAAGCTAAGAAGATCTAATTCTACATATAGAATTAGGAGACTTGAGCATGTACTTCCAACAAGCAGTTAAGCCACTTGAACAAGGGCTCTAAAAATAGTATTTATAACAATAGAGATGCGAGCTTGAGACTACAACTCAAACTCATCATGCAAACACTTGCTTCTGTCCATGGAAATAGCTCTCTAGACACACAGGTAACCAACGTCAATTCCTGCTGCTTGTCTGTGACCATCGTCGGCCGACCTTTTGCTGATGTCGGCATCTCTGCAACTGCCTGTGATCGACGTCAGTCTCTCCTGACCAATGCTGGTGTCTGTGTAGACCCAAACCTGATAATGAATGCTCCTTGGTGAAGCTTTTAGCTCCACACCCTAACAATCTCCCACTTGGAGATAAACAGCTGCACCAGTACCTGTACAGCAACATCTTCTAGCTCTTCCATCTTCAACTCAATCATGAAGACCAACAGAAGTTGAATGAAGATTCAACTTCTCCTTTGTAACTGGCTTGGTTAACATATCAGTAGGATTTCTATTTGTATGGATCTTCTCCAGCTTCAACTCACCATCTTCTAATACCTGTCATATGAAATGATACCTTAGCTGTATGTGCTTTGTTCTTGAATGAAAGGCTGAGTTCTTAGCCAAATGGATTGCACTCTGACTGTCACTATACAATCTGCAACTCTCATGCTCCCTACCAAGTTCATCCATGAACCGTGTCATCCATATCATCTCCTTGCTAGCTTCTGTGGCTGCAATATACTCTGCTTTTGTAGTTGACAAGGCAACAACCTTCTGCAACTTAGATATCCAGCTAACCACCATTCCACCTACAGTGAAAACATAACCTGTAGTGCTCCTCCTACCATCCAAATCACCTACCATATTTGAATCTACATAACCATGTAGAGAAGTATCTAAACCTCCATAGCACAAGTGCCTACTGTTGGTTCCTCTCAGATATCTAAGGATCCACTAAACTGCTTTCCAATGTTCCTTACCTGGATTGGCCATATACTTACTTACAACTCCCACTACTTGGGCAATATCCGGTCTAGTACACACCATTACATACATCAAACTCCCTACTATGGAAGAATATGGAACCTTACTCATGTACTCTACCTCATCATATGAATTAGGACATTGTTCTTTACTCAACTTAAAATGTCTAGCCAAAGGTGTGCTTACAGGTTTAACATCCTGCATATTAAACCGTTTCAACACCTTGTCCACATAATCTTATTGAGACAATATCAACTTGTGATTTTTCCTGTCTCTCTTAATGCTCATGCCAAGGATTTTCTTTGCTGCTCCCAAATCCTTCATAGCAAACATTTGAGATAATTTCACCTTAAGCTCAGAGATATCCTACATGTGAGATCCTACAACCAACATATCATCTACATACAACAATAGAATAATATATCTACCATTATCAAATCTCTTGAAATACACACAATGGTCTGATTGACACCTACTATAGCCATGCTCAGTCATAAACCTGTCAAATTTTAAGTACCATTGCCGAGAAGCTTGCTTGAGGCCATACAAGCTTTTCTTCAATCTGCACACAAACTTGTTCTTACCCTTGACCTCAAATCCTTCTGGCTATTCCATATAAATTTCCTCATCCAAATCTCCATGAAGAAACGATGTCTTAACATCTAGTTGCTCAAGATGCAAATCCTCAAAAGCAACCAAAGACAATACGACCCTTATTGAAGTCATTTTAACAACAGGAGAAAAAATCTCACCAAAGTTGATACCTGGCTTTTGTGCAAATCCTTTCACCACTAATCTGGCCTTATATCTCATCTATCCATTCTCGCCTTCTTTCAACCTGTAGGTCCATCTGTTCTTGAGTGTTCTCTTACCAGCTGGCAATTCAACCAAATCCCATGTTTGGTTCTTTCTTAAGGACTCCAACTCCTCAACCATGCCACACTCCCACTGACTCTTGGACTCCACCTGTATTGCTTCTTCAAAACTCTCTGGTTCTCTAGCATCAGTTAGCAATAGATAAAATAAAGAAGGAGAATATCTAGTTGGAGGCTTACTCACCCTTTCTGACCTCCTGATGGGTGTCTGAGACTCGTCCACAATAGGCTGTCCACCCAAATTCTCTGACAGTGACTGACCTCAGTCACCTATAGACTTGTTATTGGCTGACGTCGATTCTACTTGATCGACCTCGGTACCTGTACGGCCGTCGTCGGTCTCTGTATGGCCGACGCTAGTTTTTATCCTGTCGACGCTGGTTCCTAACCTGCTGACGTCGATCTCTGTGTTTTCCTACAAGTGATTATTTCCTTTTCCTGTGAGCTCATCTTGGACTTTCACCTCATCTAATTCACCATTACTCTGCTCAGATTGATTCAACTTCCTTAGCTAATCACAATACATCACTCTTTCATTGAAAACAACATCATGGCTCCTGATTACCTTGTTAGTTTCTAGATTCCACAATCTGTAACCAAAATCATCTGAGCCATAGCCAGTAAACGTGCATCTCATAGACTTAGCATCAAGCTTCTTTCTATTTTCCTTATCTATATGCACAAAGGCTTCACAACCAAAAACTTTGAGATATGAGAGATCAACCTTTTTACCTATCCATGCCTCTTCTGGAATACCACCATCCAGAGCTATAGAGGGTCCTCTGTTAATCAGGTATACTACAGTGTCAACAGCTTGTGCCCAAAACTGTAAGGGAAAACCAACATGCAATCTCATACATCTTGCACGCTCCATTATTGTCCTGTTCATCCTTTCAACAATTCCATTCTGCTGAGGTGTCCTTGGAACCATCCTTTGCCTACGGATTCCATGCATGTAACAATAATCTCTGAACTTATGACTGTAGAACTCACTGCCATTATCTGATCTCAAGCACTTTAATCTTTTACCTATTTCATTCTCAACCATAGCTTTCCAAACTTTAAAAGTCTCAAATACATCAGATTTCTTCCTAATACAGTAGATCCATACCTTCCTTGTAGCATCATCTATGAAAGATACATACTACTGTGATCCTCCAATGGAAGCAACCTGAGCTGGTCCCCACACGTCTATGTGAACAAGCTCCAACTTATGCCTCTTCTTAGTAGACCCAGTCTTGAGAAAACTAACCCTTTTCTATTTTCCAAATACACAATGCTCACAAAACTCTAGATCTATGCCTTTTAAATCTGAAAGCATACCTTTGGACTTAAGAATTGACATCCCCTTCTCACTCATGTGGCCAAGCCTTGAGTGCCACAATTTAGCATCCACATCTGAAGTAGATAATACAGAAGGAGATTTGTTAGTAACACAATTACACAAATAGAGAGTACCTTCTCTCTTACCTCTGGCCATAACAAGTGCACCCTTGGTCACCTTCCAAGATTTTGCTGTGAGAGTTACTGTACAACCCTCATCCCCTAACTTTCCTGCAAAAATCAAATTTCTCTTCAAGCTAGGAACATGCATCACATCTCTCAACACCCATGTGTTGTTATTCTGCATCTTCAGCTGCACTTTACCTTTGCCAATTATTTTACAGGGCTCATCATCCCCTAGATACACTATTCCAAAATCTCCATGGATATAGTCACTGAAATATTCCCTGTTAGGGGTAGCATGAAAAGATGCACCAGAATCTAATACCCAAGATTCTGTATTATTATGTAGAGATAAAATTAAAGCATCCTGTGCAATACCTGCAATCTTGGCTTCTTCCTTTCCTTCGTGCTGATTGTCCTCCTTAGGCTTTGACCAACAATCTTTGCTTATGTGCCCCATCTTTCCACAATTCCAGCATTGTGGCTTCCTGCCATTCCTGGATTTAGATCTGCCTTTCCCCTTAGATTTGGATCTTGATCTGCCCTTCTTGCTCTTCTCTTTCTGCCTTCCCCTGCTCTCAAAACTTAAAGCATTCCCAGATTCTCTTCTATGCTTTTCCTGCATATTTCCTCATTCAAGATAACACTAACAACATCCTCTACTTTCAAAATATTTGATGCAGATGCAGTATTACTTACTGCCATTACTAAGCCATGCCAGCTTTCAGGCAAAGAACATAATATCAAAAGAGCTTTTATTTCATCATCAAACACTATATTCACTGAACTTAATTGATTCACAATTCCATTGAAATCATTCAGATGAGTAGAAACAGATCCACCTTCATTCATATGCAAATTAAATAACTGCTTCATAAGATATACCTTATTGGAAGCTGAGGGTTTTTCATACAAATTTGCTAACGTAGTCATCAACTCTACCGTAGACTTTGCCTGTGATAAATTGGATATCACAGTGGATGCTAGACTCAGTCTTATAGATCCCAAAGCCTTTCTATCAAGAACTTCCCATTCTTCATCCTCCATGTCTTTGGGCTTCTTTGCAACACCTCCTAACGATAAGTAGAGATCTTTCTGATACAGATAATCCTCTATCTACATTCTCCAGTGTTGGTAATTTTTGCCATTGAACTTTTCCATTCTCAATTTACTTTCATCTGCCATTGCTTCTCCCACTCAAATAGAAATCCCTACAAAAACCCCTGTGAGAACCTGTAATCAATACACACTACACAAATTTGAACCACCTGTTAGTGAACCTGAACTTTGATACCAATTATTGGATATCAAGCTCTGAACCTGTAACCTGGCTCTGATACCACTTGTTGGGGGATCAATCCAACAATAGATTACAATTGTGACAGCAATAAACACAGAATTAAACTGGATTGACAAGTAATTAGAATGATAATAGCAAGAATAAGAGATACAAGAAAACACCCTAAAAAATTGTATTAACAAACTCTTTACAAAAAGAATACAATTGAAGAAAGCTTCTTTCTTCCACACCTCTCCTAGATGTATAGATCTCTCAATAGATCTCTATTCTTTAAGAGCTCTCTCTCTCTCAAGAACAATCAACTCTAACAAGCCTAGATTGATTCAATTCTATACTGTTCTTCTCACACAATGAATTACAATAATTCACCCAACTATAATAATCTACTACAAAGCTAAGAAGATCTAATTCTACATATAGAATTAGGAGACTTGAGCATGTACTTCCAATAAGTAGTTAAGCCACTTGAACAAGGGCTCTAAAAATAGTATTGCTAACAATAGAGACGCGAGCTTGAGACTACAACTCAAACTCATCATGCAAACACTCGCTTCTGTCCATGGAAATAGCTCTCTAGACATGCAGGTAATCGACGTCGGTTCCTGCTGCATTGTCTGTGACCGCTATTAGCCGACCTTCTACCGATGTCAGCATCTCTGTAACTACCTGTGACTGACGTCGGTCTCTCCTGACGGACGCCGGTGTCTGTGTAGACCCGAACTTGATAAGGAATGCTCCTTGGTGAAGCTTTTAGCTCCACACCCTAACAAAAATATCAAAACAAGCATGATACTATTCTCTTTGTAGTGGATAAGTTTACTAAAGTTGGTCATTTCATTACTAGAAATTTAACCGATGATGCATTTGTATTTGATAAATGGTTTGTGAAATAAATAGTATGAATACATGGCATGCCTAGAGTTATTATTTCTAATAGAGATAAAAAAAATTAATTCAAGGTTTTGGAAAACTTTGACTAATAATTTTGGTACAAAATTAAATTTTAGTTCATCTTATCACCTAGAAATAGATGGTTAGATAGAAAGACTAAATTAGGTTGTGGAAGGCGTGATAATAATATATGTGATGGATAAATAGGGTGAATGGGAATATTATCTACACTTAATTGAGTTTGTTTATAATAAAACATACCATTATGTTATTAACATGGATCCTTTTAAATCTTTGTATGGATATAAGTGTAGGAATTCACTTGGCTAGGAAAGTTTAAAAATAAATTATTGTTGGTATTGATGTTTTATAGGGGTATGATAGGAAAATGGAAATAATAAGGTAAAATCTAAAGGTTGCCTCTGATAAGAAAAAGAGTTATGCTTAGTTAAAGACATCACTATATGAATTCAAAGTTGGTGATAATGTTTTGTTAAATGTTATACTATATAAAAGTTCAATTAAGTTTGTAAAGACATCCAAATTAACTCCTCATTTTGTAAGACCCTTTGAACTTTTGGATAAGATTAGTCTTGTTTCCTATCAACTAGCCTTTCCTTTTTATTTGTCCTAAGTTCATGATTTTTTTATGTTACATTATTGAGAAAGTATATACCTAATCCTTCTCATGTTTTAGATTAAATTCATCTTCATGTTTTAAAATATTAAAATATGTAGTTGGATCCAATGAAAATTTGGGACCATCACAATTCTAAGTTAAAAAATCATGAGATTTCTCAAATTTAGGTTTAATAAGATCCCTTGCTGAAAAGAAGTGCTACTTGAGAACATGAGAGTATTTTTAAGAAACACTATCTTTGGTTATTTTAATTATTAGGAAGGATCTATTTTAAGTGGGAGAGGATGTAATGACCCTATTTGATTGCATTTATTTAACTTGTTACTATGGTTTAGTTGTGAATTATTAATGACATAATTGTTTGGATTACTATTGTGAAATAATTATATGATATATGTTTGATCCATTATTATTATTGTTGAGATAGTTATTTGATATTATTTTCATTATAGAATTGGATATTCATTTCTAATGAGTTACTAATTCATTATTTAGTTTAGTTATATTTTTACATTTAATGTTGTTATCACATTTATTGCTATTATATATTACATATATTGCTAGTGGTTTATTATGACTATAGGTACAAGATATGAGATAGGTTATATGTGACTCTTAGTATTCAAGTGAAGATGAAAGAGTGAACAAAAATAAATAGTGAACTTAAAATTGTAATATTAAGTGTTGACTGTTATGAATGCTTTAAGTCATTTTTATATGCATGTTTTATATTGTTGAATGTTATAATTTATTGGGTTTTATTTCATTATTAATTTGATAATTAGTTAGTTTCCACTTCTTGTTTGATCATTACTTTATCAATTATTTTTTATTCATTCATTTTGGATTCTTGTTCATTATGGTATTCATCTTGGCTAATTAACTTTTTAGCTTGTGACATTATAATGGTTTTCAGATATTATCTTGCTTGCAGTTGGAGTCTTATTTTGTGTTTAGACTCTTTAGTGACATGAATGACTTATCATAGCCTTATTTTATTTAGATGAATGACATTAACTATTGTTATGTTTCAAAGGAATTTTAATTATTTGATCTTGTCTTTAGCTTATGGTTTAATTACATGGAGGTTGCTATTATTTCTGACTCTTTTTGAATTCAAAGGTTAGTGTGACCAAATAATAGCTTGACTTTGGCTAGGTCATGAGGGCCATGAACCACAATGGGCATGGTATTAGTGGAGGTGTTTGTTTTATTATTTGAATTTATTTAATGAAATTATCTTACCATTCAATGCAAATGCATTGAGATACTTCTAACCATTTTAGGGTTATTGCATGTTCATTTTTCTTTTCAATTGGAAGAACTACACTTGGGGAAACTCTATTAGAATTTGGGCATGGTGACCAAGTGAAAAGTTAGTTGCATGAGTTTTCTCCAATATTGAACTATAGTGAGTCTTTTGTTTTGTCATCCATATGGGATTTTTTATGTAGTTTTTGGTGGATTTAGTTGACTTTAAGGGGTCAAATGGTATTTTTCATTCAAGATGTAAAATGTTAGAAGCTCATAGAGGCAATGAAAAATAAGTAAAGTTCTCCATCATTTTCATTCTTTTGACTTATTTTTCAATTAAGGCATTTAAATTTCTTAGTGGCTTTATAGTTTAGTTTTTTAGTATGAAATAGGTTTTTATTTAAAAATGAATGAAATCATTGTGGTATTTTATGACATACAAAATAAAGTGTTATAGTGGATTGTTTGCATGATTAAAACCCTAAAGGGTTTTAGTTCAAATTTAGGTTATTGTTTTAACAAAAATATTTTTTAGCTAAAACCATACAACCTCATCCATGAATGATTTTAGTCAATGTTTAAAGTCAATATTTTTTAGTCAAACTGGAATAAAGGTTTGAATATAGAATAATCAAAACTATCACTAACTAAAAAATACTATTGTTGGGTTAAATGAAGAATCGTGGATGAAATCATCTCAATGTCATTATCATTAATTATTAATGATAATCAAAACTAAAATCATTTATATGAATGTTTAAAGTCAAACTGTTGTTCACTAACAGTTAAATATTGACTAAAAACATGTATTTAGGTTTCACTTTAAACATTCATATGAATGATTTTAGTTTTTATTATCATTAATAGTTAGTGATAATGACATTGGGATCATTTCATCATGATTCTTCATTTATCCCTTTTAGTCAATATTTATCTAGCACTTTAATGTCATGGATGTTGTTTCCTTGATGTGATTGACTTTATTTTCATTGGTTGTGTGAATATGTTTCCCTGCATGAGAACTTGATTTGATTTTTTGATGTCTTTTGGACTATTGTGAGTTTTATAAGGATGTTTTGAGTATTTGATTTAGTTCATTTATCAAAAAAAAATTGAGTTATTTAATTTTATTTTACTTAGATGTAATTATTCAAGGAATACTATTTTTGTTTGGGGTCACTAGCAGTAATACAATTGCATTTATTTTGGGTGGTATACCCTAAAGTTATATTGGATCTTGTGAGTGCAATGCCATGGATTGTAATATTCTTATTCAATCTTGGAATTCTCTAAATGAGTTTCATTAGTTAGAATAAATATAAAGGTATTAGTATTATTGACTGCCAATATTAATAATCTTGTTTGAATGTTTTCATCATTTAATTTTATTAAGTCAAGATTAGTTGACATTTTACCTTACTTACTTTTCTCATCTAGCTCTAATCACATCAAACTAATGGATGGGATGGTCTAATTACACCTATGGTTAGGCTCAATGGGATTAGGGAGGTTGGTGTTCACTGCATTAGATTGCATGTAGAAGATTATTTTTTGTACTTCTTCTAGTTTAGTTATTTTGATAGTTTATTGTAAAAGGAATTGATTTGTGAATGTATTTTTAACTTCATTAATTATATTTAATATGATATGCAATGTAATGTTATGCATAGATAATTTAAGTTGTTTGGTTAATATAAAAGAGAGGATGATCTTTTAATTATCAGACCATTCATTGGTATTTTCATTTACATATATAGCTAGGTAAGTTGAATGGAATATTCTTTGGTTCATTAAAGTTTTAGTAACAATGATTTCCATTGTTGTAAACTATTAATTATTTTTGAAAATTTTATTATCAAAATTTGTATGGCTTGAGGATTTGTTTGAAGGTAGAATTTCATTTAAACCTTGTATTATTATATCTAAATAGATTATGTTAATGTAAATTTAATAAAGAAAACATGTTTAATTAGTAATATTGTTATATGCAAGTGTATGCATAAAAATTATTAAGAGTTATGCTTAAATTTGGAAGGATGATATATTTATTTGTATAGTTATACAAGTTCATTGGGTTATCTTAAATTTTTTAGAGGCATAAACCACTAAGAGGGTAGGGGTGAATCAATGGTGGAAAACAATCTAATTTAATTTCCAAATCCTTCAAACACTTAAGCATTCAATACAACCATTCACGAAGCATTAAATATGTTTATATCAATGAATAATAGATAATGAAAGATCACACATACAACACAAGATCTATGTAGGAAACCTTCTTGGGGAATAAAACCCACTCTCAATCATACAAAAACATGGACTACTTATCCTATAAGATGATCACAAACATGAGACTGGTCAAGTATTTTTGACTAAATTTAGTGAAACACTTGTTTCACAAGGAACACCTTCCCCAAGGATGATGAAGTCCTTCTAACCACCTGATGGTCAAGTCCTTCTAACTAGCTTTAGTGAAACACCTATTTCACAATAAACACCTACCCTTAAGATGATAAAGTCCTTTTGACTTATATATTGAGCACCCTCAAAGCACTTATGAAATGAACATATCCTCATCATTGATTGCCTACCAATATGATGGATATATAATGTATATTGTCTCTCTTCAAATTTATAAAATACATAGTCCACATTCTGATCTACCTCTTAAATCAACCACTAAGCTCACATAGGCATCATCTATCCTTCACTCATCCTCAATCTTCAAACATATAAGAGAACTATCTTTGACATTAGAAATATGACCTACAAGTCATACACATAGTCATCAACCTAATTTAATCTTCAATCCATCCACTAGGCACCCACCATTTCCTTCATTCCATAACTCACACACACCTCTTCTATCAATACTCTCACCTATTCTTCCAAATATAGAAATTTCCACCTTTGATTTCACCTTTTATAAAGCCATCATGATTATTATTATGTTCACAATCTTCCTAATTAGACACATCACATTCCTTCACTCTTAAGGAATCTACATGGGTCACCTTTAAGCACAACCCTCTTTCAAATATATGTAAGTCACCTTCTAGGTCCTATGAAGACCCATAAACCTCTTTGACACTTATTCAAGCAAAATAAGAACACATTAACACTTTAAAATACATAGACCCATAACACACAATCTATAGGTCCTCATTAAGTGATAACAAACATCAAAACACCCTTGTATTAAATATTAATTCTCTCAAATAATATTCTATGCAGACAACCATCATGAATAAACACATAATCACCTTTTAAGCCTATGATCATATTGAAAATGATTGATCAAATATTCATAATCCATATAAATGGTCCTCATAGATTCTACAATACTCTTCAATAGTTATCTCATCTTAAAACATCGAAATACCATCAATAACAACTCAATTAACTTACTCGGGTCACTTGTAGAGCATGAAAAAACACAGTCAAATTTACATCTCAATAAATTTGATTGTAAAAACATTTATACCTTCAAATGAATATTTATAGATGTTCCTTGAAGTCCTATACAACTCTAAATTTTACACCATGGTCAAATTATACATAGATAAAATGTTATGTCTCCAAAACCATAGACTAGGCTTCCCTCACAAATTCAAATATTTGAATTCCAACAGTCATTGAACAACTGTTAAACTTTGAACACTTTGTCAACTTCTCATTCCCTCTCATATCTTGAATGAATACACATAATTAATTTCCCTCAAAAGTAGCTTGGTATTTACCTTTAATTTATTTTTAAACATCAAACATGTTGACCTCATCTCATGTACCCTGGCAATATTGACCAGATACACACATTGATCTCTATGGATTAGCCTGATCCTTACCTTGTAGTGCTCACCATTAGATCTTGCTCAAAACTCCTAAGATTATGAAACTTGGCACCATCACATGTATTTTTAGGATTTTAATGATATTCTATTATTATTGTTCCACTTGGTAGTCTTGCATGCATTATTGAATCTTTAACTTGTCTTGCACCATTGATCTTTGTCAGTATGAACCACCACTCACCATTGATCTTACATCAAACTAGCGAGCTTGTGACACTTATCAACTATGCATGAAACCTTTGACATGTTGAATTCACATGCATCATTTATATTAATATGTATTATTAAGCTCTCACCATTGGATCTTTTAGACTAATGACCTCATACTTTAACATGATTAAAATTGATGGTTTTTAGCCCATCATAGTCTGCTAGAGAAACTTTAAAGATTCATAACTTGAGCTAGAAATTAATTCAAGACTCTAAATTTTCAAGGTAGATTATTGGAACTATAGATAAAATCTTCATGTAAAAATTTAATTAAAAATGACTTTTTGATTACCTAAAATAAATGCACAAACTTTCTAGTTTATAAATATATACATGATGTGCAGTGACAATCTAGATAAGTATAGAAACTTAGTGATCTTATGTCTGGGAGACCAAATTTACACCTCCATATCTTTAGATCTACTTACCCACATGACCTAAAATTTGAACCATATCAACTTTGGAATAATGCGATCACACCCATATGACCAAATCCCCCTGACTCATCCATACATGGCAATGTTGATGTCAATAAACTACCTACTCATATTTGTACACCACTAAACCAACTATGCCAACATGTACATAATAAAGAACCAGATGAATAACATATACTTCCATGAGCTCTCAAATAATCCTTTACCATTTTTAGGACACATCACACATGATCAATACTTTATACCCATCCCTAATCATGATAGAATTGACAATCAAACAAGCATACTTAAAGCATACTTAAGATAAACACACTACACACTTTGTCATTAAAACTTAGACTATTAGCAAAGATCATATACTTGGACACCTCAATGACATCACTAAAAACTCTCCAACAATCTCCCCCTTTGTCATTAATTTCAAAACCCACCATATAACTCACCTTCCTTCTTTTTCTTCATGCATTCTCATAATCGGAGCCTTTTACCACTTTGACACAATGATAAAGTGTGCACAAATTGATCCCAAGGACCTAAAAAAACCATCAATAGTAGAGGAACACCTTAAAAATATGATACAAAATCCCCTTTATTTTGAGCCTACCTCTTATTCCTTGACAATTTCCTCTTGCTAAATGCCAAACCTTTCTTCAACCAAGAACTATAACTAATGAAGAAAGAACACATAAAATCACTAAAATATGATGGAGCTCACTAATAAACATATGATATGGACTCCCCATAAGATATCTGATCCATTTTACTTCTTGATCATCTTTAGATCTCCACACATCATGAAGAACAACCACACAAGTTTACTAGCCTTCCCTCTCAAGACACCTCAAGGATCACCAACAAAACTTCATGTCACTCACTAAATAGGAAACATTCTCTAAACCAACCTTATAACTCGACTTAAAACACTCATGACTTGTTATTTTGGATAAATTGAAAAAAAACACTCTTGTTCACATTAGGTCTATCTAGACTCCTTATAGCATTACCTAAAACTTGTAGATCCCATAGATTTTAGTAGACACACCTTGAGAACTCTCATATGCCCCCTTAGGCACACCAATTTTAATCACCTATATCATCCTATGCAACATAATTTCTTCATAAACCTACTAGCCAATTAAGCTTCCATCTTAACAGAATCATGAATAATTTGAAAACCATAAACCTTAAAATCTTTGTGAAGTTTGATTTGAAACCCCATTTAGCCAATTCAACCTATTAAGAAGCCTCAAACCTCAAGTTATAAGTCAAACCACTTTTATAGCATAGCCCAAAAATCTATAATCTCAAAACAAAAAGTTCAACAAATCTCCCTTTGGTCAACACCCACCTCTAAAACTTCCTGCACACTTGGAGATAACCATTACACACTTTTGGACCCATATGTGAGCCACCATAATTTTGGGAACCCATACATCCTATAACCCATTTTTGGCCTGCTTGCCCTTAAGTCAAAATTAATAAAATTGAGAGCACTAAAAAATCTCCAATTTGACTTCAACATACCTTCAGACCCATAAAACAACCTCTAGTATGATATAATAAGGTCAACAAACCTTTCTATGCAAAAATATCATCTTAACAACTCACAAATCCTTTTTTTTCCACCTGGAAACCTTCAATTTGACCCTGTAGACTGCTCCAACTAAAAACACCCAACTCTTGCCATCTTAGACCTAGAAAACATCAAATTTTCACTTCAATCTCTTTCTAGTCAGTGACCACTTTAGGACCAAATTCCTTGAATACTTCTAGAACACACAATTCACCACAACATTTGAAGTAGGCTTATGAACTTGATGCTTCCCCTTAACTAAGCACATATTCTCATGACCTTTCTTGTCGTGTAACATCAACCAAATCTCAATTAGAATCCACCATGCATCTTATTTCTTGTCAAGTGTCTCCTTAAAGCCTAGATAGAGACGCTTTTAAATCATAATTTCATAGAATAACGTGAAACTAGGAGTTTTCCATAACTCCTCATATTCCTTCTCTTCCTTCGTAATTTGATAATAATAGTTCTTCTTATTCTTATTTTTCTTCTTCTTCTTAGGCTTAAGAGAATAAACATGTTCATCTACTACAATATTCTCCTTGAGCTTGGTATCTTCATTCACAACATGATTAGATAGTGAGAGCCCTTGGCACTCTCCAAATTTTATATTATTCTCCACCATAGTAAATAGATTACTTGGACCTCTAAACTCACTTAAATCACTCTAAGAATATTTATCATCCATTTTATTACCATACTTATTCTTCTCTATCATCATTTTAATTTCTTGACCTTTGAACTTAAACTGATCTAGAACACATTCTTCTAGAGCAACTTTCTGATCAACTTTTTGACTAGAGTGATTAGCATTGATAATATTTGTTCTTCATAACCAATAATGAACTTTCTTATGAAAAATATAAGCATCACATCCTTTTAGATACCTTGAGGACCTATTGAATCCAATAAGGTATAAAATTACAATATGACCATTCTTATGATAACTGAAACAAATAACATCATTCATACCTTTTGACAGATTTGAAATATGATCAATCTTTGGCTCAAAATTCCTTTTATGAAAGATCCATTAATGTCCATACTTGCATAACTTCCTTCTATAGTCCTTAGCTTTATGACCATACTTATTACATTTATAACAATGATCATGGAATAAACTAACATATCTTGAAGCATTTTATTGTCTAATAGACTTTCCTGTATTTCTTTCAAAGCTTGCATTCTTCTTATCTTATTTAAGCTTTACATGTTCCTTTTCTAGGTTGTCCAACATGTCTATGAGTTTTTCATTCTCTACTCTCAATTAATAAAGATTAGTCTTCAAATCATCATGTTTACCTTGCTTTAAACTCACCTTTGTATTAGATTTTTCTAAGTCTTGAGATATGTACATTCTTTTTCTCTTGATTTTAGGCTACCATTTGAAACCTTTAATTGACCTCTAAGATCTTTTATGACCTCATTATCATTCTTGGATTATTTATCCATGTCATCCTTCAATATACATGTTTTCTCTTCAAGATACTCGATCAGCTCTTGATACTTATTCTCATCTCTCTTGGTCTTTCCTAATAAACTTTCCTCAAGAGAAGTGACTTGTACTTCAAAACTTTTGATCACATACCTCATCTTGTGATTCTTCTTTATGAGATCATCTCCTAGATCTACTTCTTCTTCCTCACTATCATAAAACAATTCTTTTTCATAAATGATGTCTTTTTATTTTAAACAACTTTCTTCTTTTGAAATCAAACTTGGCTTGGCATCTTCTAGATGAACCTTGAGATCATTGATAACCTTATCATCCTCTTTGGCATCTTTCTTTAAATTACATATCTACTCTCTAAGTGCCTTGATCACATCCTTACACTATTGATTATCTTTCTTCAACTACTTATCTATCTTGTCCTACTTAGGATCTCCTTCAAGCTATTAAGCTTCCTCCAAATGAAATACTCTGAGACTAATTGTTGTTGTTACAAACCATTGAGAGGGGGGTGAATTAATGGTGTAAAATAACCCAATGTAATCTCCAAATCCTCCAAACACTTAGGCATTCGATACAACCATTTATGAAGCATTCAAGATGTTTATAGCAATGACTAATAGATAATGCAAAATCACACATGCAACATAAGATATATATGGGAAACCCTCTTGGGGAATAAAAATCACTCTCAATCTTGTAAACACATAGACTACTTATCCTATTATATGATTATAAACATGAGGTTGGTCAAGTCCTTTTGATTGAAATTTAGTAAAACACCTATTTCATAAGGAAACCCTACTGCTAGGATGATCAAGCCGTTATAACCACCTGATGTTTAATTCATTCTCATCAGATTTAGTGAAACACCTATTTCACAAGAATCACCTACCCCTAAGATGATCAAGTCCTTCTAACCACCTATTGGTCAAGTCTTTCTAACATAGATGTTGATTACCCTCTCAACACCTATGAAATGAACATCTCCTAATCACTAATTAACTACCAATTTGGTGGAGATATAATGTATATTATTTCTCTTCAAATCTACACACTACTTAGTCCACACTTTGATCTACCTCTAAAATCAACCAAAGCTCACACATGAATCATTTATCCTTTGCTCATCCTCAATATTCAAACCTACAAGAGCATTATCTTTGACATCAAAAATATGACCTACAGGTCATACACATAGTCATCAACTTGATTTGTTATTCAATCCATCCACTAGGCACCCACCCTTTCCTTTGCTCCACAACTCTCACGTATACCTCTTATTTCAATACTCTCACCTCTTCTTCCAAATCTAGAAATCAAAATATTTGATTTTAACTTTTACAGAGCCATCATGATTATTATTATGTTCACAATATTCCTTGTTAACCACAACACATTCCTTCACTCTTAATTCATCTATATGGGTCACCTTTAAGCACAAACCTCTTTCAAATAGGCCTAAGTCACCTTTTAGGTCCTATGAAGACCCATTAACCTCCTTGACACTTCTCTAAGAAAACTAAGAACATAGAAAAACTATCAAATACTTGAACCCATAACATTAAATCTATAGGTCCTCCTTAAGTGAAATTAACCATCATATCACCCTTCTACTAAAGCTTAATTCACCCAAACAACATTATGTGCATACAGACACCATGAACTAACACACAATCACCTTCTAATCCTTTTATCATACTGAATATGATTGATCAAACTTTCATAATCCACATATATGGTTTTTATGGAGTGTACAACACTCTTCTATAGTTATCTCATCTTTAAACATCCAGATACCTTCAAGAAAAACTCAGTTACCCTTCTCAGGTTACTTATAGAGCATAAACAAACACATAGTCAACTTTGGAGCTTAATAAATTTTATTTTACAAACATTTAGACCTAAAAATGATAATTTCCATATTCACCTTAAATTCCTCTAGAATTTTTCTTTTTACACCATGATCAAATTTTTCATAGATCAAAAGTGATGGCTAAAAAACCACAAATTGGTCTTCCCTGACAAATTCAAATATTTGAATTCCAATGATCACTAAGCACATGTTAAAATTCAAACACTTTATTAAAATATTGTGCCCTCTCATATCTTGAACTAATATGCATCACCGATCTCCATATAAATTACCTTTATCTTTACCTTTACTTTACTATTAAACATCTAGCACATTGACCTCATATCATATGCCCTTGAAATATTGACCAAGTACACATTGCCAATCTCTATGGATCACCCTAGTCCTTACTTTGTAGTCTTTAAAATTATATCTTGATCAAAATTCCTAAGATTATGACACTTGGTACCCTCAAACACCTTCTAATCACTTTATTAATAGTCCCTCTCACTTGTGCCACTTCATAGTTTCATGTGTATTGTTGACTCTTTGACTTGTACCACACTACTGATCTTCATCAGTATGAACTACCACTCATCATTGATCTTCTATCAGATTAGAGAGCTTATGACACTTATCACCCGTGCATGTAAGATTTGACATGTTGACTTCATGCATGTATTTAAACTCGATATTTATGATTAAGCAGTCACCATTGGATCTTCTAGACCAATGACCTTATAATTCAATGTGATTAAACTCAATGGTCTCTAGCCCATCATAGTCTACTAGATCAACTTTGAAGATTTATAACTTGAGCTATAAATCACTTCAAGACTCTAAATTTTTAAGATATATTATTAGCACTATAGACAACATATCCATTTAAATATTTTATCAAAAATTACTTTATAATTACCTAAAATTAATTCACAAACATGTTGGTTCATACATATCTGGATGATGTGTAGTGGTGGTCTGGCTAAGTATAGAAACTTAGTGATCTTTTATCTGAGAGACCAAGTTTACACCTGCATATATTTAGATTCACTTAACTTCATGACCTAAAATTTAAACCATAGAAACTTGGGACTAGTGTGATCATACCCATATGACCAACTCCCCTTGAATCATCTATACATGGCAATGGTGATGTTAACAAACTGCCTACTCATATTTTGCTACCACTAAACTGATTATGCCAAGATGAACATAATGAAAAATTAGATGAATACCATGCACTTATGAAATATATCCAATCATAATTAACTTATTATAAGACCCATCACACATGCTCAATAATTCAAACCCATCCCTAATCATGCCAGAACTAAATAACAACCAAGCCTACTTCAAGCATACTTAGGACAAGTACACTACACACTTTATCATTTACACTTAGATTATCAAGACACATCATCCACTCACTTGGACACCTCCATGACATCACTAAAAAATGTCCAAAAGTATTATGAATATGTGTTCATGAAGCTTGACAAAGTTCACATGATTGTTCAACACTAGTAGTTTTCTTACCTCATGTCAATGGCATTGAGATAGTTGGATAATGGAAATAGTAATTAGCTATTTTTGAATTATAGTTTTCAAATATAATTATGATTTACTATGAGAGATTTATATTTTTTAAAGTGTACAAGAATTTATAAAATCAAAATTTGTATGCATAAAGTATAATAATTTACTTCATGCGCAAATTAATCTATTTTCCTCATCATAAACAATTGTGGCACAATAACCTTAAGTCTATATAAAGACTCTAAAATTACCTTAAACTATAAAAATTTGTATTTTGAAGAATGAGATCATTGTAAATTATGAGATGATATTTTAATTGGACTACCTCAAAGTATAAGACTTAACCTACAAAGTGTTGTAATTGCTAATAAATTCTTGTTGAGGGTTAAATTAAAAGAACTTAAAAAATGATTTAAGATTCAATATCTTCTAATGATTATTAGAAGGCAATTATCCTAAATGGAAAAAATAATATCATTATTTGAAGTGATGGGTATATTTTGGGACAACCTTGATTAATCAATTAGAACTATTAGATTTTTAAATTGTATCTAAGATTTAATTAATGATATTTAAAAACTTATGCCTATGTTAAGGCTAAGAAATCTAATTTGTCAAATAATTTTGTAAATGGTTAAATATTTAATAGTCTTATATTCTAATGGCTATGAGGCATTATGTGTTTTAATAACATTTGCATCTTACTTACAATTAGCTTATGGAATGATAACAAGATCTCTTATTTTCATTTAATGATAAAAATAATAATAATAGAAAATGATGTGAGTTATAATCATTATTTATGAAATTAATAAGTCTTCCTTGAAAGATAAGCAAGAGAAAAATTTCTAAATTAAAATCAGGTTTCGTTTTGTCTATATAACATTGACATAAGAGGAATTTTGATTCACTTAATTACTAAATATAAGTGTTAAACCTTGTGTAAGTACATTGAGTTATTAGAACTCTTGAGTATTAAAACAATGATGTTTATGAGTGATTGTGTAACCTTTTGGGGTTGACTAAACTTAATGAGATCATTAAACAAGCATATGTTGACTTGTACCTTGAGACTAACCCTATCTTATAAAAAGGAAAGATGTTCCTAAGTGGAATATAAGCATGGTTATTGAAACATCTGAAGAATATTAATAAGTAAACTTATACCTTTGATTAACCGCATTAATATACCTAAAATAGGATGTCATTCTCATCCCTTACTTTTTTTTAAACTTTGTAATATGCTCTAAAGTTTTGCATTGCTTTTATAAATAGTTATTTTCCATTATCACTGCATGTTGCTTATGAATTTGATAGATATTACTTATGAAATCTTAGTATGATGACTCTTATATTGAATATGTTTTACTTCCTATAGTTAGTTGATGAAATTTTCATATTTACCCACTAAAGTACCAATTGTTTTATAACTTGTGAATGTACTCAAGTAGGTATATAAGTTAATGATAGCTTTACTAATAAGTCCACATTAAAGTATGTGGATAGGAGTGTGTCAGTGTTTCTACACTAACCCACTTCTATATAAATATTAAGTGGTTAAAGTGTTTCCTAATGAAGTTGTTGGTATGTTATGTACTTGTTCTAGTTCCTATATTGTGTATGATATAGTTATGGATATGACTTTGTCTTTTTGTGATAAACTCTAATTAAGTATTTATGTCATAGATATTTATCTTGGTGTTATAAAAAAAAATTCTATTTATTACAACAAAAATAACATAAAGTAGATTATTACAATGCTTTAAAATGAGAATTATTATAGATAAAAATAAATAAACGCATGTCCATTAGTAAGCAACATTATCATGTACACTCGCCCTCAATGAAAACTCTTAGAGGCCCAACATTGTATGAATTTTTAAAATATTAGGAGCACCAAGTGGTTTTATGAATATAAATACCACTTGTTTAACCCTAGGACAAAAATACATATTAATATCACCATTGAGGACTTTATCTAGGATAAAATGCACAAGAAATTCAATATTATTAGTTTTTTGATGTTGCACTAGTTTTTTTATCAGAGTTATACAACTTTTCTTATCCCATATAAGGGTGGTACTATGAGAAACATCTGATTTGAGTTATTATAAAAACTTCACAACCACATGAATTATTTAATAGCTTCTATATCACTTCTATACTTGGCTGTTGTAGAAGAGATATAAATATTAGGTTATTTTTTACTGCTCCAAAGTGATAACACCTACACCACAATTAAACACATCCAAAAGTAGATTTGTGATCTATAGTATCACCAACATGGTCAAAATCAAAATTATCATATAAACTAGTATTATTAATGGAAGATTAAAATAAAGCAAAATTTATAGTTTGATTTATATACCAAAGTATCTATTTTTCTAATTTCTAATCATCTAAGTATGGATCCTTCATGAATCTAGAAGAAATACCTATTAAATAGGAAATATTTATCTCAGTAATAGATAGATAAATAAAACTAACAAGAAGTTTTTTGTAAAGTGTGGGGTTAGATTTATGACGTACAGGTTTTGGATCAAGTTTAACATCAACTTAAATAGGTGTAGATGTAGGATTTTAGTCAAGCATATTAAACTAATATGCAAGTTATGTGCATACTAAGATTTAGAAACACCAATTAAATTTTTATCCTAAAGACAACCATTCCTATAAAATGATGAATAATTCCTAGATCAATAATTTAAAAAGTTTAATTTAATTTTTCTTTATATTAAATAATTAAAATAATTTTATTTCTAGTAATAATAATATAATCAAGCTATAAAATGTCTATTTTTAACATTAACAAAGAGATCATTATTGAAATAATAGTTAGATAATCCTAACTATATAAAAAAATAGTGATTTTAGAATCCCAACCTCAAGGATCTTATTTTAAACTATTAAAAGACATCTTTAACTTTAAAACACAATTTTTTTGTTAGGTTTAGGGAAAACTTTATGCTGAGCCATGTACATTAATAATTATAGATCACCATCTATGAAGGTATTTTTGACATATATTTGGTGTATAATCCAACCATTTTGAGTTGAAATGGAAATACTAAGTCTAACAATACTCATTTTTGATACATGAGAAAAGGTTTGAACATAGTCAATCTCTGGATTTTGAGTAATACCATGGGCAACTACTATAGCTTTAAAATTTCAATTTTACAACTTGATTTATATTTTATTTATTTATTTTAATTAGAGGTGGACAAGATTCCAAGTCTATTTTATAATTAAGGATAGATATTTAACTTACATAGAAATTTTCTATCTATCATCTTGAATAGCTTCCACAAAATATTGAGGTTCACATTCATACATAGTTATCAAAGCATGATGTGTGTGTTGAATCCTAAGTAGTTTATTAAGATTATCAAGATTAGATGTCTAAAATTAAAGATTTAACTTGTTTAAGTATTTTATATTCAACATGGACTAAATAAGGTTCCCTATCAAACTCTAAGTTATCCAAAATTAGATCAACTTCCCTTGAGGCATTTATTTCTTCATAAGTAATAACATAAGAATTAGGTTCATCAAATGAAGTACTTTGAGGGGGCTCACCAGAAGGCTCAAAAAAATAATTTTCAAGGATTTGGACATTATTATTCTTAATTATTTGTATTTTATATGGATAATAGACTCTAAATGCTTTAGTTTTTTCTCCATAACCTACAAAAATTAAATAATAATAGGTAGGATTAAGTTTCTTTCTTTTTTATTTAAGAATAAAGATTAAAGTAGGACTACTAAATTTACTAAGGTGAGTAACACTTTATTTTTGATTATAACACATTTATAATGGTAGAGAAAGATAAAAATATTTTGTAGGGACTCTATTTATAATGTGCACAATATATCATGGCCTAGGCCCATAATAACTTAGGAACATTGGTATAATGCAACATTGGTCTAGCCATTTCAATGATAGTTTGGTTTTTCCTTACATCAATTCCATTTTTATATTATGAATAGGGAGTTATTAATTCTCTTTGAATACCATAATTAATTCAAAAATAATAAAATTATTTATTAATTTATTAATAACCATTATCATTTCTTAATCTTTTAATATAAAAGTTAGAAGAATTTTCAACTAAAGCTTTAAACTCTTTAAATTTATAGAAAAATTTAGATTCATTTTGAATAAAATAAGACAAAATCATTCTATTATGATAATTAGTAAAATTAATATCATATAAATATATTTAAGAGATAAAAATTTAAGTGGTCCTATAACATCACTATGAATAAATTCTAAAGGGTGTAAGGAGTTCATGTCATAATTTTTATGAAAGGGTTTAGTGTGTTTCTTACATGTAAAAAACCCTTGCAAGATTCATGATGAGAAGAAACAACATGAATACCAACCAAAATATCATGATGATAAATATCATATAAACTTTTAAAATTAAAATGACCTAATATTTCATGCAATAATTGAGATTCATTTCTACTTTATGATGAAAGACAACATGAAGAAGTAGAAAAATGTATAAACCATTTTGTTTAATTCCGTAAAAAATAAAATAAACAAATTTATTTATAATAAACCATTTACCCTTAAACAAAGTTAATATGAAATTATCATTTGGAAGATGAGAATATGATAACAGGTTTCTATCAAGTTTAGGAACATAGAAAACATATTTTGTTACTACATTTGTAAACTTATATTTTCCTTGTTTAGTATATTATAAATATGAATTATCACCTAAATAAATCCTTTAAAATATATCTCTAGTTTTAAATAAAATAATTGATTAAAAATTCATTTGATGTGATGCACCACTATCTAATATCCATTCTTTTTCATTAGAAGTAAACAAGGTAACATATAAAACAATAATGCTGCTATGTTGATCTTGATTATTGTTTTGATTTTTATGTTTTTTATTATTATAAAATTTATTATTTTTTTATGTTTTAATTTTATAAATGTTCTTGTTTTTATAACAATCTTCAATTCTATGTCTAAATTTATCGTAAAGATTAATATTTATATTAAATTTGACTTTATGGTTCTTATTACTAGATATATTATTTATCATTCCAAATTGTTATATTGGAAGATTTAAGGTTAGATTTATGGTTTATAGTGACTATTAAACATGATAAGTGCCTTAGTGTCATTCTCTTTAGAGTCAAAATTTGACATCACTTGTTTTTATTGAATAATAAGAGCTAAAAGAGCTATGAGGTTAGGGATATCTTACTCTATTTGGAATTATAATTAAGTATAGAAATGAAAATTTTAAAATTTTCATTATTATTTAACTAAATAATAAAATACAAAATTTTATTTTAAATAATATTACAATCACAACCATCTAATTGAGATTTATGTTTTTGATTTTTTCAAGTAACTTAACTACTTTTTCATCATTTTTCATGGGAGTAGTAAGAAATTAAAGAATAAGTTTAATTATTATTGAGAGATGATTTTCCTCATCCATATAATTAAGTATTTTCTATACATCATTGGGTGATTCTTAATTTCCAATATGGAGTATGAAATCATCCTTTATAGCTGTCAAAATAATTGGCATAGCTTCGTATGATTTCTATTGAAATGTATTGGTAAGCTCAACTGTGACATTTATTTTTGATGGGTTTTTTAGTCTCAATCACAATATTTCATAGTTTCCAAGCCATAAAATTGGATTTAATTCATATTTTCCAAATATTATACTTTGATCAATTCAACATTTTTGATTCGTCTAGCATAAATTTAGGATAAGCCATTACTTCCCTTTAAATATGACACTAAAAGTTTGAGTTTTGTATTCAATCTAAATTATAAAGTTTTATAGAACAAAATTTTAATGTGTTTTTATAATTAATTTTTAATAAAACAAATTTGTAATGTATACAAGAAATAATAAGTGATCAATTATGTGTGAAACAATTGGAAAATTTTGTAAAATATTGTAACTAAGTGTCACAAATGTCACACAAAAAAGATATTTAAACACTATTTTAAAATTATATGGAAGTTTGAATAAATAAATGGACCATTACAATGTCTAAAATGTGCAAAAACCTAAATATCTATTGGTCACATGACCACTATCGCCAAAAGAAGTGACTAGACAAGGGTGTCAAAAGTGAACTAGTGTTTTTACATGGGATAAAGAAATAATACCAAAAAACACTTTTTAAACTAATTATATTATTTAATAATTAGTTTTGACCACATAAAGTTTTACCAAAAAAGGGTTTGGTGTGATTTGAACTCTTGACCTCATTTGTATGATTGTCTTACAAAATTACACTATCTAACTTCTCTTTTAAAAATTACAAGACTTTACATGTAAGATATTTAATTTAAAAATTATTTAATAAATTTTTATTTTAAAAAATAATAAAATAGTAATCATTACATGGATTTAAATTTTTTATCAAATTTCCACTTTTGGATAAGAGGCCAACAACACAAGGTGGGGCCCTTTTTGTGAATACATAAAAAATTGAATTAATTAAATAATTATTTAATAAATAATTTCAAATACTATACCTACCTTTTAAATCTTCTTGTATAGGTATGGTGCAAGGGAGGAAGCTAGGCAAAGTAGGGAGGCTTTAGCAGTCCAAACTAGGGCATAAATGTTTTTACATGACCTCCAAATTACCTTTTGATGAGTATTCAACAATAATAAATATTTTTATCCTAAAAATTCAATTTTTACATTTATAGATGTTATACCAAGCTATAAAGGGTGATAATATTGGTTGAAAACAATTCATAAGTCTTTCATATGCTTGATAGGCCTTGCAAAAGGTATTGATAAGGGAAAAAATTAAGTTTAAGCACTTAAAAGAAGAGAAACAAGAAAAGGAAGATTAAATATCTATTTTTATTGATTTAACAACATTACCAAGCCATAAATGGGCTATAAAAGGATTCCAAATTATATTTTAGCTAATATTTTGTTGTCTATTTGCTTTTTAGTTTCTTAGATTTGAGTTTTGGATGTTTGTTTGTTCTAACAACTTGAGATATACATCCACAGTATCCACAATGAATATTTCCTTCTTCATATGCCATACCATAAGATATAAAATGCTATTTTTGAATTAAATATGATGACAAAACCACAAAAAAAATCAAATTAACTTGCCACCAATTATCGTGCATCAAACTTACTTTGAAACCATGATATACAATATATAACAATACATATACATATTAGAGGATCTAAATGTGAAATTGAAGGAAAATATATATACATAGATGAACACATGATATAATGTGAAAGAAATCACAAGGAGGTAAAAAACCATAAATGATTATCAATTATATGATAAACAAATAACCCAATATAGTTCTTCCTTCTTCTCACTTCTCATAAATCTTCGCATAACCTTGAATTATTTCCAAATGGAACTCTCAAGAGAATTATGATTTGCATTGATGTGATTTTATAAAGGTAAAATATATGTTTATAGTGTGAGGTGAACCATTGTTAACAATGGTTCCATCCTCTCTTTGTGGCATAATGGTAAATTAATAAATTTTATTATTGATTTAAATAAGGGTTAATTCATGTTAAATAATAATAAAATATATTTATATTTACCTGATGTAATTATGGTAAGGATACATGAATGTCACCACTTAACCATTAAATGTTCCAACATTAATTAGACTATTTCATGTTTTATTTTTTACATCTTTATTTTTAGTACATTTATTTAGTGGAAAGTGTATGGTTGTGTTTAACTTAAATATGTTTTAACATGGATGACATAGTGGTATTTATATCATTTACTATTAATTATTTTTCTAATTATATTAATATAAATGGACAAACTACAATATAGTTTTTTGAGGTTTTGTAGGATAGTTTCACCATCACTAAGTAGTAGAGGGGGAGAGTATCATAGGGGATAAGGTGGTAGATCACTACAAATGGAAGTACATAGAGTGTGCCAAGAACCATCACACACTCATTGATTTATTTTTGAATAGTGTTTGGATCTCGTGATGTCATGTTATGTTATCAATGATTATTCAATTATCTTATTACTCTTTCAGTGTCATTTTATGTTGTCAATGATTGTTTTATTATCGTATTAATCATGTTGCATGAATTTATTCAAGGTATAATGCATATTTTAGTTACTATTTCGTGATCATGTTTATTCTTATTTTTAGATAATAACTTGGTACTACTGAACACTTAATTTGCATGTTGAGTATGTTTTCATGTTGCATGCATAACAAGCTTTGATGTTAGAATCCAATTATTATTGAAATCTAATTCTTGTACTATTTACATGATCATATTTAGTATTTCTTTCTATGATTATTTTTGTATTATCTATATAACTCATATTACACACTAAACTTTATTTAGTAATTCATACATAAGCACACTTAAAAATGGGAAATTTTTATTCACAACACTTTGGTTATATTAAGAGTACCATGATGTGATTATCTTGAATAAACAAACTCCTTTTTTATGGTCATTAAGATCTTAAAAATACAAAAACCACCATGGTGGTGTGTAGTGTATAATCTCGAGGGTATTTTAGAATCATTAATAAAGGTAGTTTATTCTTATTATGAATAAGCTTTAAATATGAGAGAATAAAATCAGTGTAAAATTTACCTTTGTTAAATCAAAATATCATTATGAGATTAGGGTCCATGTAATTCATATAAAAACTAGGGTTGAGAAAATTATTAGATAGTTTGAAATTTTTTAGTTTGGGATTTTCTTATGCAAATCATGTATGACAAAGGTAACCAGATCTGAGTGAACTTGATATGATTTAAATTATATTAAATGAATGTAGGAGTGGGTCATGAATGACTAGGACTAAATTATGGGATATAAAAAAAGAAATTAGGCATGAAAATCAAGATCATGAAGAGGATAATGGAGAAAAGAGATAAAGGGGTGAGAAAATATTGAGATGGGACAAAAAATTGGAGAGGGGAATGAAAGGAGAAGGTAATTATAATGGCATTACTATGAAATATCTGACCATTATTCTTCATTTAAAGTCTAGTTGAGATTTTTAGAATTTGATTGGTTTCCATTTTGTGATGTGATGATTGCTTTGTGATATTTTTGGGTTTGAGTTTGAGAATGAAAATCTAATAGTATGGAAAAATGTTACTTGAATTCCAAATAATTTAGGGTTAATATTTTTCCTATTTTTATGGATTGATATAAACTAAAATTTTTCTCTGTTGAACTTTAATAACATGAATTTGGTTCATAAAATTGAAACCCTTATTTTTCTATAGAAAACACTCAAACTATTGGGAATAAAGGATAATAGTTTGATCCACTAAGGGTTATTTAGATATGATTTATAATTGGATACCACCAAGGTTTTTATTAATAATAAAACTTAATTTTACATCTATATGGACCTAGGGGTGAGAGCACTCTCTCACTTTTAGATCCATAAATATGATTTCACATTAGGGTTAATATTCAGGATATATTGAAAACAAAAAGTTATTGTTTATTAAATTTAAATTCCATGTGTGTTCATTATTTTGAATGATTGTATCTTGTGTTTAAAATTGAATCAAATTATACTATAATGATGTACTATTTTTCATGTATTGGGGGTCATTGGTTATAAATGAAATAATGTGTGTAACCTATTTTGTGTATAAATTTTTGAAGAGTCATGATGTTCATTAAAACCTTAAGTGTTGTTGACATAAAATCATAATTTTTAAGCTATAGATAGGTTATGTTGAAATAAGTTAAATGTAGGTAGACTAATGTAACACAAGGGTTAATATTGTTTAGAATCCTTAACATTCACTTGAAGATAAAGTAGTGCCTATATTCATAGTACATATTACATAGTAATTCCTACTCTAGCTTATCTTTATATATATATATATATATATATATATATATATATATATACAAACCACTAAATACAATGTTTTTTTATATATATCTTTCCACCATACCACCTTATTTAATTATGTAGGTTACTTTGATCTGTAACCTATCATATCTCTTCTCTATATTTTATCACTTATATTCTATATCGAATGTATTAAAATGTTGCAGTATAAATACTAAATAAATAAAAATCAAATCAAAGGTTATGTCTATGTGATACATGCCCTTTTTATAATCAATTCATCATTTTTTTTTAAATAATTGTTTCTTACAATAACACCTAGTCGATAGAATCCTATGTTCTGATGGCCTAGAGAAGTGTCATATTACTATGGTAAAGGAATCAACTCTATGGTATCTATGGTTTGGCCATTTAGCTCATATAGAATATTTTAAATATTTTACCAAAATTTATACCTTATTATTATCCTTGAGACAACTCCAAAGTGTTGATAGGTAATAAAACATAATTCACCTAATTGTACCAATTTTTTCTTGTCAAATTTTTTGAATTACAAAGTAGACTCACCTCGCTTGGGTAGATGTTTCATGTACTTGTTCATCATCTCCTTTGAAAAATTTATCCTAGGTTATAAGGATTGCTTTTCATTCCACAATTTTGTCTTCTAAG
>JARHVA010000086.1:6927500-7022500 GCA_037957365.1 Torreya grandis
ACTTCTTACAATTAATAAGACTTGTTTTAAAGTCTTAACTTTAGTTTAGGTGTTAGGTAATAATAAAAAATAAATGGGCATGCATATTTATTTATAAATACACCCCATTTAATAAATCATTATCATATTTACTTATTTTGATTTATATTTTGAGGTTAATAACTAAACTAACTTTTGGGTTGCATTCCCATAAGAGTTGGTTATTTAGTTAGTTGGTTTTTACTAGCCATAAGTGAAATGTGTGTGTGTGTGTGTGTGTGTGTGTGTGTGTGTGTGTGTGTGTGTGTGTGTGTGTGTGTGTGTGTGTGTGTGTGTGTGTGTGTAAAAGGGTTAAAATCATATTTTTACACTTTTATGTAATTATTTTTTGATGATTAATAAAATGCCTGTGGACCCACCTCATTGGGCACAAGATTTACCCTAAAGTGATTTTACTTGGTTAAAGTGATTGGAGTGCTATCAATAGTATTAGATCTTGGTAAAAATAAGTATGGTGATCTTGGAAAAAATAGGAGGTTATTTTTATTCACATTATTGGACAATCAAGATTCACATGAAGATAATTTGGCAAATATAAGATATGCCCTTTATTAAATATTTGTAGTTAACATTAGAAAATACTTTCAAATATCAATATTTTCAAATAAATTTTATTCAAAGCCTATGATTAGAGGAACTTATAAATTGAGAAATTAAATATATTGAATAGATTAATTTTGTATGTTTTGTTTAATAAGTAACAAAATTAAATCTTTATCCTCAATTTTTTGAAGCTTGATTTTCCCTATTGAATCATGTAGAAGGTGATTGTTTGAGTCTAAAACTTGAAAATATGCCCAATAAGCCATTTGTACATTTTTTTAGCCTAAAAAACCCTTATAAAAGATTTTTATGGCCTCCATATGTGTATGAAATAAATATAAAATAAATATGGGATAATCTATAGAGTTTTGCTATGATTTGGAGCTTTTATTTACCAAAAACCTAATCCAAAACATTCCTGAAAGCATTTTACAAAGATGTTTGAGTAGTACAACCTCTATGAGAATTGGTATGGATTTCATTGCATCCTAAAAATTCTATCCATCATTAATTTAGAATAAAATCTCATTTTAGTAGTTTAAATCTATTAAAATTTGTCTAAAACCACCATTGTATAGCATGTGTAGATTTGTATGGCCTGTTATAGCAGGAAAAGAGTTTGAGAAATTATTCTTGGTATCCATGGCATTTAGGTTTTAGGTTTGACATTGGAGTGAAATTGATTTTTTTTTCATTTGTAAAAGCTTTTTGATAAAATTTGATGAGATTTTAGGGTTTGGGGTCCCACCAAATCACAAGGTTTTTTAAAATTTTCAAAAATTTTCATAGATGATTTAATTTGACTTGGGAAAGTAATATTATTTTAAATATCCATAGAGAAAAAATTAGATTTAAATATAAATTTCTCCTTATATGTCTTGTAAAGGCTCATAGATCAATTGAAAAGGATAATTTTGTAAAAACCCTTGGTAGATGGAGGTCCAGGGTTCAAATCTCTCTTTTGGTGAAATTTTATATTTGGTGCTTTGATTTTTGGAGGAATATTCCATTTTTTGGAATATTTATCATGTTTTGAACATTATAAAGGGCATAATTCATGAAAAAATGAAATTTAGTGGGATAAAAGTAACAATGTATGTTTATTTAATGAAATAAGGGTGTAATTGGTGAAATAAGGGTGTAATTTTTTTATTTTTTGGTGGGTTAAGTGAAAAACCCACCAAAAATATCTCTTTTGTCTCTACATGGAGGTAAAGTGAAAAAACCCATAAAAGTATGGTCTTGTGCAAAGTGTTCATGTGAGTGTGTTTTTCTTTCATTTTTCATAATTAATTTCATTTCAAAATGCTAAAAATTCAAATTTTGATTTTAGATAGTTATCATTTGGAAATATCCATTTACATTGATTGGAAATGTTTGATGGAAGCTTCATTAATTTTCAATCAATTATGGGATGTCGTGAAAAGTAAAAATCCTATGTTCCCTACAAAATAGTCTAGACTTGAAATTTATAAATATTTGTGATTCTAAGGCTCTATCTTTAATAAATTATTGTTTCACTAGAGATAATTATATTCATATAAAATACTCTCCCCATAGTTGCATTATATTGAAGACTTTATCTTAATTGTATAATAAAAATACCAAACATAAGAAGATAGATATGCACACGTGGTTGTTTACTTTGTCACTAAAATAAGATAGGGATATAAGAGAGTACATGTCTAAGTTAAAAAAGATTTATACTAAGGCTAGGTTTGGTAAACTATATGATAATCTCATTTTTATTACTATAGTGAAAGGATTACCTGTGTCCTATAGAAACTTTTTGGAAATATTACATATCTCTAAAAAGATCATAGGAATAGATTTTGATAAATTGGTTGATTTTATTACTCATCATGACCTCTCTTTACCTAATAAATCCAAGAAAACTAAGGAATCCCATGTTACAAATTCCAAACCTAGCTCTTCTTCTTCTAGTTAAGAAAATTATAGAGGGAAAATTTATAGAGGGAGTAAAGGTTATAGAGGAGGCAAATTTAAAAATAGAGGTAGAGGATATAATTAGAACAACTATTCAAATTATTAATCTAGCCAATCTCAGTCGAATGAGATGAGTGATAGAAGATGTGGTCATAACTCTTATAGAGCCAAAGGTCAAGGTAGATCAAACATTCAGTGTCATAGATGTAGGAAATTTGGTCACATTATTTCTCAGTGTAAGCTTCCTTTTGAAAAAATTTAGAGTCCATAAAAAATGACTATGTTTAAATCTACTCAATATGATGACCATGATTATGATGATCTAGGCAATGTTTCTCATGAATCTGCATTAATTGCTTTAGGGAACATTGCTTATATGGAATATGAGGCTAGAGATGTGTTCATAGATATGTCAATTTTAGATATAAGAGTAACCAAACACATGAAATTAAAGAGAGATTTATTTTTGAATTTCAAACATGCATCTCTCACTTTGGTATCATTTTGTAAATAAGTCTATGCATACTCCATAGAGAATTAGGTCTATTCATATTCTTATCCCTAATGGTTCTATCAAATACTTGTTGAATGTTTGGTATGTTCCCACATTGAAAAAACATCTTTCCTTGGTAACTATTTCTAATAAGGGTTAAAAAAATATGTTTTAAAATGGGATCATTCATATTAATTAAGTAAAATATGGATATAAAACCATTTATATAGGTTATGAGGATGGAAATTTAGTTCGTTTGTATTATAAAGTGTTTCTTTTGATAGTGTAACTTGTTTTAGTTTTTGATATAGGTGCATGTGTTATGTATACAAAATGATTATGTCATCTTTTCTATGGATATTTTAATGATCACTCTTTAGTGGACTTAGAAATATATGGCATGGTGAATGGTTTCCACACTTTTCACAAAGATAGTATTCATTGTGAATCATGTGTTTTAGGAAAATAGAATAGGGAAATTTTTCCTAAGAGTTATTCATGGAGAGATAAAAAATGGTTATATTTAATTCATAGTGATTTTTTTAACATGAATAAATCATCCATTGGAGGGCACATATATTTTTCATTGTTTATTAATGATTTTTATAGGATGACTTGGCTAATTTTTATAAAAAACAAATCCAAGGTTTTCACTAATTTTGTTGATTGGTTATGCTTAGTTGAAAAAGAAATAGGTTCACACTTAACCATTATTCATTTAGATAATAGTGTTTATTATACTTCAAATGAATTTTCAAATTATTATTGGGAACATGGGATTCATTGACAATATAATAATGTTTATACTCTACAATAGAATGGAGTGTATAAATAAATGAACAATACTTTAGAGGGTATAGATTGAGTTATGTTTCACTATAAAAAGATCAATGATAAATTTTGGGTTGAATCCACTATTAATCCATTGTATTTGAGAAGCAGGTTACCTACAAATCCACTTTTGGGTAAAAATCCATATGAGGCTTGGAATGGGTTTAAGCCAAAAGTTAAACACTTGAATTTTTTTTGATGTTTTTGTTTTGATTTAGTTCCTAATAAACACATAACTAAGTTGGAACCAACAAGTATAAAATGCATCTTTCTTGGGTATTCTAAAAATTAAATGGGTATCATTTGCTTTCACATGATACAAGAAAATTAATAGTAAGTAGGGATGCAATATTTGATGAATTTGGTATTATGAACACCATAGAGATTGATTCAAAATTTGATAGGTTAAAGAAAAAGATTCAAAAACATGTTAAGGGATTGAATGAGGCTAAATCTCATGGGTTGTGGTTTGAGACTAGTATCCATTCCATTTCTTATACTTCCTAAAGTATTTCACAAGTTAATGACTTAGTAAATGTTGAAAATTCTCTAATAATTTGAGTGTTTTTGATATTAACAATTTAGATAAGTATCCAATATGGGATAAAATTACTTTTTCTAACTTGAATTAGATGACATTGGTCTAATGGGTCCCAAGAGTTCTCATAAATAGGTGAATTATGAAATGGTTGTTTGCAATTATTCCACTAAGCCATCCACTTTTGAGGAGGCTTATACTAAATAGGTTTGGAAAAATGTAATTAAAAATGAGTATGATGTTAGTATTAATAATAATACTTGGGTTTTGGTTGATCCTCCTCCACATGTTAAACCCTTATGATGCAAATGGGTTTATAGGGTCAAGTATAAAATCAAATGGCTCCATTGATAAACATAAGGCAAGACTTTTTGTGAAAGGTTATACATAATAAGAAGGTATTGATTATGAGGAAATGTTTTCACCAATTTCCAAATGGTACCATATTTGCATTGTTCTTGTCTTAACAACATAAAGTGGTTGGAAAATACATCAGGTGGATGTCAAAAGTGATTTTTTGAATGGTTATTTATAGGAATAAGTGTATATGAACAACCCCAAAGTCTTGAGAAAGTGGGTGCAGAACACAAAGTGTGTAAATTAATCAAAGCTCTATATAGGCACCTAGGGCTTGGTATGAAAATATGGATTCTTACTTACATAAAATTGTCTTTACTTATAGTGAATTAGATGATACTTTCTATATTTTAGTATAGGGAAAGAAATTGTTAATTCTTGTTCTCTATGTCAAAGATTTGTTTATCACATTAAATAAAGAAAACCATAAAAATACTATGAAGAAGGAACTAAAATATGGGTTTGAGATGAAAAATATTGGACTTATTCACTATTACCTTGGCATAGAAGTTACTCAGAAAGATCAAAGTATTTTCATTTCACAAACTAAGTATATTTATTAGTTATTAAACATGTTTGACATGAATGATTTCAAACCTTCCCTCACTCCAATGGAAAGTAACTTGAAATTATCTAAAGATGATGGTAGTCCCCTTTTTTAACGAACCAAATAGAGATAGTTAGTGGCAGGTTTGATATACTTGATGACTACCAGGCTTGATATATCATTTACAATTGGAATTTTGTCTAGGTTTGTGCATGAGCCTAGTTAAATTAATTGGAATTTAGTAAAAAGAGTACTTCATTACCTTTAGGGAATGTAAACATATGGCCTTGATTACCACCACAATAGAAACTTCAAACTTGTTGGGTATTATGATGCAAATTTTGGTAGATATATGGATGATAGAGTGTCCACAAGAGGTTACACATGCATATAGGTTTAGATACAATTGTGTGGTGTTTTAAAAATTAGGATACAGTTTCAAATTCATCATTATAATAAAAATAAATTGAATCATGGGATGATTCCATAGAAATTATGTATTTATGATATATTCTTGAAGATCTTCATATTTCTCAGATTGTTCCTAAATAATTATACATTGATAATCAAAGTATAATTAAGATGAATACGAATCCATTATTTCATGCCAAAACAAAACATATGGATGTACAATTTCATTATATATGAATTTTAGTGTCAAATAAATCGCTTGATGTAATATATTTCCCAACTACTGATGAGAGAATTGATATCTTCACAAAACCACTTGATAGAATAAGATTTGAGAATTTTAGAAAAATGCTTGGCATGTGTCCAAAGAACTAAATTTGGATCACGGGAGATTTTTTTAGGATTTTTTCCAAAGTCTTAACATTATTTTAGTTGTTAGGTAATCATAAAATGTAAATTTACATGCATATTTATTTATAAAGACACCCCCTTTAATAAATCATTGTCATATTTACTTAGTTTGATTCATGTTTTGAGGTTAATAATTAACTAACTTTCAATTTATCTTCCCATAAGAGTTGGTTATTTGGTTATTGGGTTTTTAATAGTCATTGGTGAAATCTATATGTTTCTATTTTTATGATTTAAAGGGTTAATGTCATATTGGAACCCTTCTATGTACTTATTTTTAATGATTAATAAAATACTTGAGGACTTCCCTTAGTGGGCTTAAGATTTACCATAAAGTGATTTTACTTGGTTAAAGTGATTGGAGTGCTATAATAATTTTCTATTTCACAACCTAATCTTCACTCTTCTCAATGAAGTGTCTTTCTCCTTAGGTCACCTTTTAAGTACAACCAAAACCTGCTCTAATACCATAAATAGTGTAGAGGTTAAGGAATATTAAGCTTAAAAATTTATTGAGAGAGATTTGACTAAATCAGGGATGTTTATCCTTAAATATACTCTTTTATATTCATTGAATATTTTCTCAACCCATCATGTTGGATTTTATCTTTATTCAAACTTGAAATTTCAAGAAAATAAGAAAACATGGTTTGTAGGCCTTGTTTTTAAGCATGTAAACTAATAAATTTGAATAACTTATTTTATAGATGATAAAAAAATTGAAACCACTTTCAACACCTACCTTACATCCTAACACACTGTTATTACTTTTTTTTGGTTCAATTTTGAATTATGATGAATCTCGTGCTTCAAAACCTAGGTTTAGGGGTTTTCAACTATGCACAAGCTGATAGCTTAAATTGAATACAAATTAAAAATTTAAAGCCTATTTTTGAATATTTTTTATTTTAAAATATTCTCCATAGGTATATCTTACTCTATCACACCCTTTTTCACCTTAATAAATCTCAAAACATGATGAAAGATCACTTTCTTGACTTTTAAAAACACTTTTCTTGACGATAACAAACTTTTCTTGTCTCTTGAAGCCTATAATATGAATGAATACTATTTAAAGATTAAAAATATTATTTCAAAGTAATAATAATGCATACTTACATGTAATACAATATTGAAATTGTAGTATGGATCTCAATAAGACATTCTTCCATTATAATTGAGTGCAAAACATGTTACAACATTGTTTGAATTTATTCCTCCTTTTACTAAATTATTGGAGTTTATTAGTATTATTTTCTTGTTTTTATTATCTCTTCCTAAACTCCTATCTCTTCTCATTATCCCTCATTCATTCCAAACTCATAAATTGTCTAGCATCCTAAACTCAACCTAAGTCTTAACCTTGAATGAGTTTGGAATAGTCAATCATGATTTAAGACATTATAACTATTTAATATATGTCACAACATCTTCCTTGACTACTAAATGAAGGATAATGACCAAAAAAAGAATTATGAGATGACAAAAGCTCCAAGAACACCTAAAACAAGTTTAAATATTCAAATTTCTAGTTTTGGTAAGAAACTTGAAAATAAGGCACAATGACCAAAAAAAAGCAAGGTGAAGCATGTAAAAGATTCATATAGACAATATATGACCACTTAAGCCCATTCAAGACTATTTAAAAAAATAATAATTATCTAGCATCATAGGGGTGGGATAGGTTTATTTTTTGTAATAAAATGTTTTATATACAAGAAATTAGTATCTATTATGAGTTTGATTCCAACACAATATTTTTGGACTATATCCTTTGAAATGTGGAATATACATTCTACCATTTATCTAATCATGTTTTTCCATTAAATAAAATTTCCTAACTCATGACCTATATGGATACTTTTCATTGTAGTTGATATCTAGTCTCCTATGGGTGAATCTGAGCTCCATTCTACCAACCCCTCATATCTAGGAATAATGTGTGTAAAATACATGGATAGTACTAAGAGAAGTGAACAATAATAAAATTCATGGATGATTTTACCTCTCTTTATTTAGGGGAGCTCTCAAATGATTATTCATGGACTAGACTAGACAGATCATATTACATGCCTATGGAGACCACGTCATATGTTATCAAAACACTTCTTGTCATTGTTGAGTCTTGACTATTTATGTAATATAAATTAGAATCAATGGAATTTGTTGAAAACCTAAATTTAATATCATTGATGTTATAACTTTATAGGGATTAGTTATTAATTTTTATCCCTATAATCATAGCTAACAAAGTTATACTAACATTTTTATTTTCATCATACTTATGTGTAGAATGTATTTCATGAGAAAGTATTATGACAATGTGGATAACATTTCATGTGATTAGATAAGGTTAGTCCAAGTAAAAAATGTCTTATTGGGATATAATAAATAACACCTATGTATCACTTGTCATCATTTTAAAATATGAGAACTAACTCCACACATCTAATTTTAGCTTCAAGATGATGTTGTACTCCTTATATTCCAACTATTATGTTTTTGGATTTAACTGCATCATTACACTTTTATCTAACTTTGAAACCCTATGATAAATTTATGATAAGTACATCTTAATGTATCTATAAATGTCTTTTGCATGTGTTAAGAGAGATGGAACTTTAGAAAAAGACCCCAATAGATCCATATTTTATCATTTGATTGAGTGTTTATTGTACTTAGGTTTCATAATATGTTCTGTAGTGACAATGTGTGGAAGTTCCATTTTGCTTCATCTAAAAAACTAAGAAATTGGCTTTAAAAAGAGTATGATCAATTAGCACAAATTTTCTATATAGTGTTAGTGCTCAAAATGATTGTGAAATTTGTATATTAACAAAAGCCTTACTTTATAGTATGTTTGATCTATCTACTAATCATGTTGAGCCATTTTAATGAATTTAATCTAATTTATTATCCATGTTTTTTTACCTCATTTCAATTGCTTTGGTGGATAACCACATGCCTCATCATTCATTTACTTCATTATTATCAATGTGACATCATTATTTAAATATCTTTTTATGATGTGTAGTTACCACCATCAATTTGTTTTCCTATTTTAGATTGTTTTAAACTAATCCAATTGATTTTTTCATTCTACTAAAAATAAAATAAACTATTACTATGCTTTATTCAACCTAATCTATCACCAATATCTATCTATTTCTTTCATATATATGTATTTGTTAAGGATTAGAATTTACATTTGGTATTTACGTTGATAAATAAGTAGGTTTATATTTGGGTAGTATATATTTGGTTGTTTCAATATTATTTAGAGTTATAATAATATTATGAATATAGGTTATTTTTTATAATGTGTATTCCTAGGGATATGGTTAAGATATTAGTGGAGATATGATATCCATGATTATAAGAATGACTTTCCTATCAAGATGTAATATCCCAATTAAATTATTATTTAGAATGATATAAAATATTCTTGTGTTTTATGCATGTTTTGCTTCATTATTTCTATGTTAAGTTTGTGCAAATCTAAACCAGACTCATTATCTAGTATCAGAGTACGATTTTCTAATGGAATCTTAATCATTTTTGTAAGGGGAAATCATTTAGTCCTATGCCCCTAAGAATGGTAGTTCTTTGTGAAGAAAATTTTAGTTTGTAGATGAAACACAATGTTTTGCTAGATTGAGTGTATTCATTTTTCATTTCCATAGGAGAGAAGAAGAGGATGTTATCTCCATAGCTTTTCCTTCATATTTTTTATAAAATCAATTTTTATAAGCTACTCCACCATGCTTATTACACTGTTTGTGCCAAGGATTTATGCATTTTTGAATTTTTTCTCTTCTGCCAATCATATTTGTTATTCTCTCTATCAAGAACTTAAAAAACTATGGCCTTGATTAATTAATGTGATAACTAAGCATGAAACTGATATTTTCTTACTATTGAACCCTATATTATTTTTTTGTGCACTATTTACTTGAATTGACTATTGTATACTAGGCCAATTATATATTGATCGCTATGTATTGATCCTACTAGGTAATTTTTTTTAGAAGTTGATTATCAAAATCTAATGCATCACAGAAAGAAAAATAATAATATTATGTTATTTGATAACATTTATTTCTCATGTGGTAAGTGGCCCTATCTTCAATCTCTATAACAATCTTGAACTATTTTTGGCAAGCCCTTAGTTTGGTCATGCATTTCTTTGAGATTTAAATTCACCTACTATATACCCACCTCAAGATGTTACTCTAGTTTTGATTCCACCATAGATTAAAAATATGCCTATCATCAATTCACATTGCCAAGCCTAAAGATTTACAAGTCACTCAAATATATAGTGCATATTAGATCTCTATCTAAACATGTACTCCCACAAAAAAGTATGGTAGGAAGTTGATGCTTTTACTTAGTGTCATGTTTATTAGTATTATTTATGTCAAGTTTGGATTTTTATAAAATAGGTTTCGAGTCTTTTAGTTATTAGTAAATTTTTAGGTTAAGTGGAGTTTGGTGTTATTTTATAGTGTTATTTATTAATGTTTTGTCTTATTATGTGTTTAGTCATAGTTGATTATTAGTTCTTGTCTATTTTTCTATAGTTATATTTTTATATATGCCATAATTTTTCATATTAAAATAAGATTATTTTTAGAGTATTTTTATAAAAATAATAAATTAAATAATAAAAAATATAAAATTATTAGTGTCTATAGTCAGTATTTTTTTATGTAAAAAGAGTCATCATTATCAAAGAAATTTTTTAAAAAAATTTAAGAATGTTTTTTTAGGAACCTTGATATCCTAAGTCAAATGTCAAAAGTGTCAATATTATGGGAGGGACTCTATAACATGCATTTGATCTTTAGTACTTCATCGACTGAGTAAGCAACTTTACCTATTGGAGGTTAGAGGAAGTGGAGGATGGAGGTTTAAAAGCCTCTCATCATTCAACAACAATAGGGCCTTGATGATTTGGTGACATTTTTTGTGTGGTGTGTTTTTTCATTTTTTAGTGTGGTTTGTTTTGCACCAAATTGGCTAACACCAAGGATAGTTCTCCAATGGTAGTGAAAATTGTCTATGTTATTTTTGTTTAAGTGGAAACAAACATTGATAGAGGATACATAAGATAACAAGGATTTATTCCTCATGATATTTAATTTTCTATTATTATTTGTGTTTTCATTTCCCTATTGGATTGGGGAAAAGGAAAGTGTAGATATAATGAAATGTGGCAACAGTTGTATAGGAGGGTATATAACTATAGAAAATTTTTAATTATAGAGATCCTCTAATTATTGTACTTATTTATGAAGATGATTGGAAAATGAAACATTTTTTGCATTCATATGGATTAAATTTGGGATGCACTCTTCATGTAGTAGTGTGCATGTGCATCAAGATATAGATAGCAAGATTTAGACCGTAATATGCAAACATAAAAGTATGTGTTGGCACACAATTCTATCCAAGCCAGTAATTGAAGATATACATTCTCCCCATGTAAACACTGGGGGGAATGTTAAGGACTAGCATTTATATTTGGTATTTACTTTGGTAAATAAGTAGTTTTATATTTAGGTAGATTATATTTGATTGTTATAATATTATTGAGAGTTATAATAATATTAATAATATAGGTTATTTTATAGATTATGTATTCATAGGGATATGGTTGAGATATTAATGGAGATATGATCTTCATGATTATAAGAATGAATTTCCTATAAATATGTAATATCTTGATTGAATTATTAATCAAAATGATATGCAATATTATTATGTTATCTACATATTTAGCTTTAGTATTTCTATATTAAATTTGTGTTGATCAAAACTAGACTCATTATCTAGTATCAAATCTTGTTTTTATAATGGAAACTTAACCATTTTTTTAAGTGATAATAATTCAATCATACATCCATGAGAATGGTTGTCCTTTGTGAATAAAATTTTAGTTTTTAGATGAAACATAGTTTTCTTCTAGATTGAGCATATTTATTTTTGTTTCCATAGGAGAGAAGAAGAGGATGTGATATGAATGGTTTGTCCTTTGCATTTGGTAAAAAAGTGAGTTTTATGACCTACTTCACCATGATTATTATACTACTCATGCCAAGGATTTACACATTTTTAAAGTTGTTCTCTTCTGCCAATCAGATCTATTATTCTCTCTATCAAGAACTTCAAAAACTATGGACTTGATTAGTTAATGTGAGAAATGATCATGAAATGGCTATGCAATTTCTATTGAACCCTATATGATTTGTGTTTTACACTATTTAATTGAATTTACTACTATAAAGTAGAATAATTGTATATTGATCATTGTGTATTGATCTTGCTAGGAGATTTATTGTTGGAAGTTGATTATCAAAATACCAATGCATTATGGAAAGAAAATAATAATAATAATAATAATAATAATAATAATAATATAATCTATGATCACATTTATTTCTTCATGTGGAAAGTGGCCTTGCCTTAAATATCTAAAATAATCTCAAATTATTTCTAGTGAGCCCTTAGTTTGATCTTGCCTCTATGTGAGATTTAGATTCACTCACTATTTACTCACCTCAAGATTTTACTCAGATTTTACTTATACCATTGATTACAAATTTGCCTACCATCTATTGACATCTCCAAGCCTAAATATCACCAAGTGCTTCAAATATATAGTGTATATTATATTTATGTCTCAATGTGTATTCCTACAAAAAATATTGTATGAAGTTGATGCTTTTACTTAGTGTCATGTTTAGTAGTATTGTCTATGTCAACTTTGGCATTTTATAAAATAGGTTTCAAGTCTTTTATTTATTAGTAAATCTTTTAGTTAGGAGTAGTTCAATGTTATTTATTTATTTCTTTTTTAGATTTTTGTCTTATTATGTATTTAGTCATAGTTTATTATTAGTCATTGTCTATTTTTATATAGTTATATTGTTATATATGCCATAAGTTTTCATATTCAAATAAGATTATTTTAAGAGTATTTTTTTTAAAATAATAAATTCACTACTAAAAAATATAAAAGTATTTATAGCTATAGTTAGTATTATAGTCTATACTTTTTTATGACAAAAGAGTCATCATTGTCAAATAAAAATGTAAAAATAAAAAAACAAAATTGCCTTACAAACACATTTTATGGTAACCCTAAAATCCTAAGTCAAATGTCAAAAGTGTAATTATTATGGGATGGACTCTATATTATTCATTTGATATTCAATACATCATCAGCAAAGTAAGCAACTTTACCTATTTGAGGTCAGTAGAAATAGAGACTAGAGATTTTAGATCCTCTCATTAGTCACCAATGATAGGGCCTAGATGATTTGGTGACATCTTTTGTGTGGTGTGCTTTTTCATTTTTTAGTGTGGTGTGTTTTGTGCCAAATCAGATAATGCCAAGGATAGTTTTTCAATGGCAGTGGAAAATTTTTATGTTGTTTTTATTTGGGTGGAAATAAACATCAATAGAGGCTACATAAAATAACAATAAGGATTTTTTCCTCGTGATATTTCATTTTCTAATATTATGCATTTTTTCATTTCCCTATTATATTGGAGAAAAAGAGATTGTAGATATAATGGAATGTGGTAATAGTTGTATAGGAGGGAAGTTAACTACAAAAATCCTTTGACTACATAGATCCTCTAACTATCATACTTATTTATGAATATGATCATCTAGTGAAATGTGTGTTCCATTCACATGGAGTAAATGTGGGATGCATTCTATGTATAGTAGTGGTCATATTTAGCAATATCTAGACAATAAGATTTAGATAGTAGTATGCAAACCTATAAGTATGAGTTGGCATATGAATCTATTTGAGCCAGTTCTTTAAGATGTACATTATCCCCATGTAAACACTAAGGGTTTAATGTTAAGTATTAAAATTAAAATTTATTATTTACTTTGGTAAATAAGTATTTTATATTTAGGGAGAATATATTTTTTTTGTAATATTATTGAGAGTTATAATAATATTACAAATATAGGTTATTTTTTAGATTGTGTATTCAAAAGGATATGGTTAAAATATTAATGTAGATATGATATCCATGATTATAGGAATGAATTTCATATAAATATGTAATATCCCAATTGAATTATTAATCAAAATGATATACAATATTCTTGTGTTCTCTACATATTCAGCTTCATTATTTCTATGTTAAGTTTGTGCAGATCTAAACCAAACTCAGTAGTATTATCCTTATTTCCAAGTTATGTGTCTATGGAAATGAATTACAATTCATTTATTATTAAAATGTCACATTCTCTTACTATTTTGCATTAGTTTCTTCCATAGTTCAACATTTTTATAATTTCTATTTTCTATATTAACATAAATAATGCCAAACATTTTTATTCATTTTCCCCTTGTTCTTACTATTATATTAAATTTATTACCACCCATTAAAATTATATTTATACACATTATAATTATATTAAATATATCCTTTTATCTATTATTTATGTATTTGTTGGTTTTGAATTATTTTTCAATTTCTTTTCTTTATATTTTTTCATATTTTTTGATCTTTTCATTTTTTCCATCATTACTTCTTTACTACTTGTTATTCCTATTGTTTGTCCCAATAGGATGTTTTGGTAACATAAAATAACCATGTATCAAGATAAATATTTTATGGATATAATATTATCCTTATTAATCTTCCCCATCTAGGAGGACACTACTAACCTAATGGGAAGGTGACATCATTTATGAATAGAAACTTAAGTATCTGGTATAGGTAACCTTAGAAACATATAAAAAAATTCACCTAGATAGAATGATAGTGTCAACCCATAAATTCCTTCATAATTTTTATTACCACCCTTCACCATAGGTGCCTATAGTGTATGGTTTTAATTGGCCTCCATTTACAAACCCTTGTCTCAATGTTTCTACCAATATTCTCAATGTTATTGCTCTTGAATCTAAAATTTTCTCCACTATATAGGGTATAAAAAATATTATTTTTATCTTTCCTATATATATATATATATTTTCCATCATATATTAAGACCTTATCCATAACCTATAATTATTTACCCTTTATATATCATGCCAAGCTTTTTGGCATTTTTTCCTTGCATTTGGCTATACACTATTAAGAATCTATTTTCATCCAATTTAATTATGTATATCAACCTTTCATAAATGAAATATTTATCATTCATTCTAAATGTTACCACAAGTCAAAATTTGGAAATATGTACTCCATTGGTATTAACACTTCTAATCCATAGACTAGTTGAAAGGGGCAGTACTTAGTCAATAATTTACAAGTAGTGTAGTAAGCCCATAATATTGTTAATATCTTGGTATCCTAGTCCCTAATCTTGGTATTACATAATTTTTTCAATACTTTCTCTAATATGCATTAAACACCTCTAAAGTGTCATTTTATTAAGGATGGTAAGGAGAGATAATGTGATGATGGATTAGGAAGTGCTTAAGTACTTTTTTAATTATTTGATTGACAAAATTCTTACCCTAATCACTTGCTATGTTCAATGGGAACAAAAAATTTGTAATTATATTTTTGTATATTAATTTTATGGTAGTATTATTAGTATAATATTTTATTGACAGTATTTCTACCATATTTTTAGGTATTCAGTTATATTAATACTAAACCTAATGTTTCTCTTCCTTATTATGTGTTTTGGGTGGTGTTAGTTTTATGATTATGGTATTTTTAATTGGATCTACCATTAACCCTTCTTTGTATAAATTATGTGTCCTAATAAAGTACCAAAACATATGTAAAATATTCATTCCTTGAGATGTAAATAAATGTTTAGTTTTCTACATAGTTGTATACATATAGGATCCCCATTCTATATCAAATGTATTTTTAACTTGATATTTTGAAATATTCTGACCTAATGATATCATAAAAATTCATTAGTGTAAGAATAAATTTCTCTATCCATGACACTTTCCAATATTTCTTTAGTGAATGGTATTGGGAAGGGATAATGTAGACAAGCATTATTAAATTATTTTTAATCAATGCATATGTATATCTTACCAATTTTATTATCTTGAATAACCAAAAAAATAATGAATTCTGTATATTACATAAGGGTTGTGATTTTACCAACTAGTATTTTGTCTAATCCATTATTTAATTTTGTCTTATCATTAACATTAAGATTAGTTAGTATGGTTATTTTGAAAATGGTTTAATATCCTCTTTCAATTTTATTTTCATAGTACCCACATATTTTATCTTATTAAATTATATTGGGAATAGATCCTCAAATTCCTTTAGTAACTTTAGTATCTTTTCCACCTCTTATTATGCCAAGTAGTTTCCTACATTAGCCAAATTTAGATTTACTTATGTGATTATATTTTATTATCTAATTTTTTGAGGTTGATATAAGTAATATTATTTATATTTTGTAGTATCAAGGATTTTTATTTCTCTGTAATGTACATTCTTATATTTTTTGGTTTTTCTTCATTATCCTCTTTTTGTTTTGTAATTTTTTAGTAGTATGACATATGCTCAAGTTAATTTATGTGTGTATTCCATTATATATTTTTTGGTAATTCTATTACAATCATGCCAATCTTCTCCCAATAATCCACATATCCTAACCCTATTTATTATTCTTTTAATATGGAAATGTTTTTCTTTGTGGTAGAGTCTTCCATAAATAATAATGTTTTTATCTTTCATAGGGATCAACAAACTCTAGTATCTCAATCCAAAAAGGTGAAAGCTATACAAAAATCCTTTTTAGGTCAACCCATCTACTATGTCTTATCCACATCTCTTGATGTAGGTACCATGTTTTTTTTAATGCATCTAATGCTCAACAAAATAATTGTGTTCATAATCATCTATCAGTTTCCCATTTTGTTGTCCATACATTTTCACATGTGTTAAAATGTAATCTTGGGTTGGTTTATCCCATATAGCTTCTTATCTCCAAAACGTACCTCCATGATTTTAATAACATTGTTTTGAATAGTATACAAAAAAATTCTACGTGCAGATGATTGCATTATGAGTGTGACACCATCTCATGGTAGTAATAGTGAGTGTAAGATCAATGAATTTCATCCTTATTTATTATTATAGAAATACTTTCATCATTTATTATAAATAAACATTGACTAGCCTAATGCTATTAAATTTTTGTAATTTTTTTATTTGAAGCTCATTCTATGTGGTGAGATATTCTCCTCTATAACGATGGATTTTTTAGTGTGATGGTGATTTTTCCTTTACAATGTATTTTTTATTATACAAAATACTTTTTAAATTTTGGTTTCTGACTCACAATACATGAAAGATTTAATTTACTCCACTGAGGGTATCTCTCCTCCTCCTTCTACTGTAATTTATCCTTCATCATTAGTTTCATGGTTTTCTTCTATTTTTATAATTTTATTCAGAGCATAAACAATAGTGAGGTCATCAAATTCACTATCCTCATACACTAGATATAATTATTACGACCATGCCACTACCACTCCTACATATAATGAAGAATGGACTACTAATCCTTTTATTTCAAATTTGATTTCTTCCTCTTCAAAATATAATAATCCATTACAATCTAAAATCCATTCTGGGTTTAACAATGTTGGGTAGTTGATATCATACATATCTATTAACTTAAAATCTACTTCTTATTTATTCCCTTAAAATTGACTTTAAAATTTTACAAAATCTAAATTGGAGAGGACAGAGTGTTACAACCCCACTGGTTTTTATCATAATATAGTATTTTTTATTTAATTACACATATTCACCATATAGATTTCACCATGAGAAACCTAATTAATGATTTTTAACTAACTATATTAACCTAGTTAACCTATAATTTTATAGGTAATCCACATAGATAAGGATCACCATGAATCGATATAACAATCATTAAAAATACTAAAAATTTGATAAATTACTACATCTAATCATAAATGAAATAGAACAAATTCAACCATGATTGATACAACATTATAGCCACTATTGTAGAAGTATAATTCATAAATATTAAATTTTTCAGTAATATATAATAAAATATCAAATGATAAAACATGATACAAATATCCACGGAGTAGAGTCTCCACAACTCAAGAGTCTCCATGACTCAAGGATCAATATGCAATTTTAAATATTGTCCCTAGTATAATACTCCAACTAGGAGGGAGAGCATCATTTGAGTAATTTTACACACCAACCATGGATTATAGATCACCTACACTATCTCCCAAACAAGGTGATGGCCCTCCCTTTATGGATGGGTAGATAATGATGGTATAGAAATACAAAGTAACAAACTAGAACCTGTGTGTTGAAGATATCTAATACATAATGTGTAACAAAAATAAAATCATTATAATAGGATATCACATAAATATGAAAATTATATCAACTTATGAAATGCTAATATCTAATTAAAATATTATTTTGGCCAAATATTTCAATAATTAATGAGCTCTAAGATCAATCAAAATCACACACACCTCTCAATTTGATTACTCCATATCTTGCATTAATGTTGCTAATTAAGCCACTAGAATTACTTGATTACTTATTTATGGTCATGAATGTGAGATTCAATAAAAATATATAATATAAAAATCTATTAGATTCATCCATAATATTTAACTTTAGCTAATAAAAATCATGTTAAGTATAAAATATCATATACATTAATTTAGTTTATCAAATGAAATGCAATGAATCCATAACATCTAGTTTATTACAAAATAAAAAATAGTCCTCAATATAACATACCATCTAGGTAATTATTATATATAAAATTTTAGTTACCTATATCACAAGTAGATTATAATGTTATTTCATCCTTAAAATAATCATTATAACATATGCCTATATGATTGTTCGTATTCCACATATAAAACAAAATCCAATCCAAATATGATTATGATCTGTATTTAAAATCAAAAATACATTATTTTAATGATTTATATATAAACATTAAAATATATAACAAGGATCCATTTACACACTATATGATAATAATTTTTATAAGAACTACATTGTTGTGTGTATATATACATATATACTTAAATAGTAAAATCAATTCATATATATGACACACTCTGTAGTTGTATAATTTTCCATGTGTGTGTGTGTGTGTGTGTGTGTGTGTGTGTGTGTGTGTGTGTATCCTCAAGTACCATTTTAGTACCTTATAATTTCCATATTGTATATAATATACTTGAAGAAGACTATTTATCTCAAATTTTGCTCATTTCTTAATTAAGAAAGAAGGTAAGAAACTAGTAATAAGGGTATGGTAGAAGAACCTAGTTATTGTACACACATGATCTAGATGAATGTCAAGAGATCATTTTTTTTAGGAAGGATGAATTATAGATAATAAATTACTAACAAAATGGGTTGTTAGAAATATAGTAAGGTGGTCTACTTAATGTGAGCTAGATCTAAGAAGTGTGAGCTTGCTAGGAGGCTATCAATCCACTCTTTGATAAAAATGAAGTTGAAAGAGATAAATATGAAATAATTGCATCAAATAATAAAAATAAATAAAATAAAATACAATAAGAAATAAAATTTTGATAATGAAAAATAAATATAGCAATAACAAGTCAATACTAGTGCTAAAATAGATCAGGTCAGGTTCAAAAAAATAGGTAGGGGTCAATGAATAGGCATAGACACAAAAAGTTGGATTTAATTAGGGGTAAGGGGTTATAAATAATTTTTTTTTATTCCTTACCATAGTGACTATCAGTATTTAGGGTAATCATTGATAGTTAAGCTAATCATCAATGGTTGGATAATCATCAATAGTTAGAGGTGACCATCAGCAGTCGAGGCAACCATCAATAGTTCATGTCAATTCTAAAGATGCTAAAAAAAGAGTTAAAAAATGGGTCAATGAGTAGTCTAAGGTATATTAAGGTTTTTGGAGTTATAAATTAAGATGTATAAAGGTTTGATTAGATTAGGGAGGTTAGAAACCAAAACAACAAAACTAGGATACATATATACATGTTGCTTGTTAAATGGTTAATGGTTGATTATTGGAGAAATTTTTGTAGAGTAATAATACTTTGCCTCAAGAGAAATTTTGGTAGAGGTTCATATCTATATTGTAGTTTATGAATTTCTAGAAGGAATATTGGCTAGATAGCATTAATACCTATGTGCTAGAATACTTTTGATGATCCCTTCTCACCTCCTACTCCCTTCCTTATATAGGAAATGAGAGATGGAGGATAGAAGGTTCTCTAGGAGGTTAGATTACTAAATTTGATGCTTCATATTTTATTATAAATATATAAGGTAGGCATATTAAATTATAGCATGATACCTAGTACATAGCTGGTATTTATGTTAGAATGATGTTAGACTTGATCATCGACAGTCAACCTAACCATTGGTAATCATGTTAACTATCAGTGGTTGAGTTTATAGAGGTAAAGGGGTCAAGGTGAGTTAAAAGGGTTAGGTTAAGGGTCAATTAGTGATTTAGTGAGTTTATTTATCTAATTTTTTAATTATACTCAATGTCTAATTGATTGGTTAGTCTATAAGGGGGTTCTGAGGCATTTTAACATCTAGAACTATTGTGTGCAATTTTCTAGTGTCTATATTTACCCCTTTTCATTATGTATCTTTGAATCAACAAGATATAAAATAAAAATGAATTACTATTCAAAGGTTTAGTTTCCTTGAGTATGGGAGGAGGTGTTCACCATCAAATTTGGAGTTGATGAGGTGAAACTAAAATTGAGTCAGGGTTTGACAAGTGATTTATGGTGAGTCATGAGGTTGGTAATAAGGGTTTAGAATTTAAAGAAAAATAATGTGTATAATACATGACTAATTATGATATCCAAAATCATGTAAATCCTAAGTTCCCATAGTTTATAAAAATAAGGGTGGTTTTAAAAAGATTGGTGATGGGGTAACTAAGCCATAGCATTAGGCATAGATGATCAGGTCATTCCTATCAAGTCTTCTAGATAGGGTCAATGTCTTCACAAGTTTAATAGGTAAGAGGTGATCCTTTAAAAAACACAAATGGTCTAGTGTGCACTAGGTGGTGAAAATTCAAATGTTCAACATGGCAAGGTTGGTTGGTGTGGTAAAAAAGGACCAAGGCAAGGTCATTGTAAAATATGTAATAGTGTGGGATGAAAATAGAAAAAGTAATCTCCAAAAGTCAGTTATGGTTTGGTGGAGAAAGTAATCTTTAAAAACGTGGCACAAAGGTGTTTGGTGTCAAAAAATCAAATGTTTTGAGAAGAATAAGGTTTCTTGACTGTCGATAGTCAAGGGTTCCAAGCTCAAGCATTGATGGTCACCCTGACTAGCGATGGTTAGGGGGAAAACCTAAAAGTCTGTAAGATAAAAAGTGAAAATGATAATTCATTTTCACTACTTAATTTTTGACTTCTATGACTCTTGGTGATATGGTGATTTGGTATTTTGTGTGAGAGGGTTGATGAGGTGTTTTTTGACTGGTTAAGGAGTTGATTCATGTGGAGTGGTTGATAGTGAGGATACAAGGTGGATAAGGATGTGGAGGGGAAATAAGACATGGGATTTATCCTTGACAGTGGTTGAGGAATGAGGTAGGTGCTACCTTAAATTATTAGATTAGTGGATTTGGTTTTTTTAAATATGAATTATGTTAGTTTATTGTGGATTTGGTAGGGGTTTGAAGGGTTTTGCCTTAATTTTAAGTTTACTATGATCAATAAAATTAGTAGGTGAAAATCAAAAGTGAGGGGGTAGTTGGATTAGGGGTAGGGTAGAGGGTAGGGGGAGGTTTTTTATGTGTTGAATTTTGGTTTTTGGGGGTGGTGGGGTTTAGGAAAGTCGGTGTATTATATTGGCCACTAGTGGTCACACATAATGATCATCAGTGGTCATACCTAAATATCAATGGTCAAATATGAATTTCGATGGTTAACTACCAAAGTCAAATGGTCACTTTACCATCAATAGTCATAATTAATATTGGTGGTTAGGTGAATGGTGAAGGGGTTTGATTAAAAATTAGGAAAATGGGTAGGGTTTTAAAAAAAATAGTATTGAAAATGATAATGGTAGGTTGGGATAGGGTGATTTAGGTGGGTTTAGGTTGATAAAGAGGTTTATGTGGGTGGTTTTAGGGATAGTTAAATGGCATTAAGTAGAGTGAATGAAGTTAAATAACATGGTAAAAGTATTGGTATAGAAAACTAAGTGTGCATGCTAACTTGAATTTTGTAGGCATGAGATTAGATCTAGATGAGGGATCAGGTTCTTTAAATATTTACAAAGATCCATGGAGGGATGATGGATGATGTTTGGACACACATGGAAGAGGTTAAACATGGATCTATGATACACTATCAATACATTCCATGAGATATGGTGATGATCATATCCCTCATCAATAGATGGGATATGACCATGAACACCTTCTTCTTGCTGATAAGAGAGATGACCATCCTACTAGAGGATGTTCATAGGATCACATAGTTTCCCATTTAAGGGGAGCTTATATACCATATTGAGAGCAAGGAGAGAGATGAACATATGGAGCTTCTATATGGTGAGGATTAGGCCCTTGTGAGTTGGCATATTGGTGGCTTTAATTATAGGCCATTGTACCAGAGGGCTTGAGATAATAGGTGATTAATGATGATAATGGTAGTCTCTTATTTTTTATTGCCAAATTTTAGTAGTGGGTAGTTTCCTTACCTATTACTAGAAGTGTTGGTGGAGATGTTTCTTGGTAGGACAGTGTTTGTATGGGCACTATTTTTATTGTTATAGATATATAAGGAGATGTGTGGATTCCAAGCTCACTAGAAATATGGGATCAGTGTAGGGTTTGTACATCATTGATAGGATTATGAGCATATTAGGGTTTTGATATCAATGGGGCTACCATGGGAGGGTTATACCTAGATGGACTTCAGATTGGGTTTCATGTGGTGGAGGGGTGATTACACTCTTATAGGAGATGGAGGAGGTGTAAGGGATATTGACTAGTTTAAGGATAAAATAGATGGCTTAGTTATGGGGGATGTAGTTTGGAGGTCATATGTTGGCTTCTTATGTGGGTTCACTAAAATTGGCATACATTATCATTACAGAGCTAGAGATGGATCTACAAGAGGAGAGAGGGTGAGACTGAGCTCATCCTATTTGATAAGGTTCACAAGTAGTTTGGCTTGGTATAATGTATTCTAGGTCTATTCCTAAAGTATAGGAGGAAAGAGTTAAGTTTTTACTTCTTGAGACATAATTAGAGGAGGTGGTCCTAGATTGTGAGGAGCTAAAAATTAGAGTAGGGGTTGATGATGTCATCTTTATCAATCACTATGTGGCATAACTAGGCCCTTTATGTAGTGAACAATTTTAGGTGGGATGATGGCAGTTGATAGGATATGGATCTATATCTAGTTAGTGGGGGTACATAGGTATAAGTACTAGGTAATTGTCTTGATGGATAGGAAAGAGTAGCATTGGTTGTTACACATGCATAGATTATATCTTTATATAGGAAGGTGGCCACATTATAAGGCTAGATTGTGACATTATAGGGTCAGGTTACCACCATGACAAGTGAGAAGGATTAGGCTAGGACCTCACTAGGCTTGGTAATCCAAGAGAGGGACACCTTGAGATAGAGGGAAGGAGTAGTGATAGTACCACTAGGTACCATCCTTATGGCATGATACTTGGCCACAATGTTGGAGTTGAGTTATTATGAAGCCATAATTTTGACATAGTATCCTAATCAGCCCTAACGGGATGAGTACAAAGCCAACTTAGTAGGTGGGGAAGTTGTGGTGACTCTAGGTTAGTATACCATTTTATTGGGTGGATAGGTAGGCATCTTAGGAGGATAGACACTAGATGGTAGTGGTAGTGTATGTAGGTCTAGTGGTAGTGGTGCCCCAAGGTCATGATGTGATATACTATGATGTATAAATATAAGTGCACATGATTTTGATATTGGCCTGCATGCTGATGCTATGAGATTTACATGTTTTGATAGAGATATATATACATTATTACATATATTATTTATTTTGATTACATGATGTATATGATGATTTAATGTTGATTTATATATAGATGCGATTTATGTTTCATGTTTCCTAGTTTTGGCTTTGATGTTTATGCTTATACTTTATGAGATGTGGACTTAGTAGCTTAGGAATGTGATGATTATGGATGATGTTTATTATTATATGGGATTTTGATGATGTATTAAATATGGTTATTATTTTTATGATATGATGTATTCTTTTATTATGATTTGATGTTTATGGTTTATGATCATGGATTATGTGTTGTATTAAATATGTTTATGATGTTATGATGTATAGTGATGTTGTTTATGGTTATGATGTTAATTAAAATGCATAAATGAAGTTAGATAACAAACTATATGTGGGAAAAGAGATAAGAATAAGGAGACATATGTCTACATGAACTAATGATGAGAGGATAAAGAAAAAAATGATGCTTTTTCATTGGTAAAGACAATAAAAATTGAAGTTAGATAAGCTTAGGGAACATAAGCCTTTTAAATTATTTTCATTAGCATGCTTTGATTCATAAAATGGCATGTTGATCACATTGTCTCAAGTAAGCTCATAACCCCTTGATTTCTAGATGGTATAAAGGGGAGGTAGGTGATAGGTAGTGTGAAGGATAACCTTATGTGGGTTAGTTTGCTTACTCTATAGGTGACATAATAACCATAATAGACAATTCCATATCTTCATGTAAGGTGTAGTCTGATTGATGTGGGAAGTCTACTAATGTTAGATATGAAAGTTGATAGCTTGTTCTAAATTTGATATAGGGTCTTTTGTTATTTTTTGATAATTTTGCAAAGTTGATCAATGCAGGAAGCTTCAAATGATTGATTTGAAAAAATTGACTTAGCCATCATTCAAAGGAATGGTCTAAGTTTGGATATGTTTATTTTGGTAGTTGTCCTTTAAGGGAGTAGTCTATCTTTCAAGCAATTTATTTTTGAGTTGTTGTCCTTTAAGGGAATAGTATATAACACTAGAGACATGTGATCCAAGTGATGTTTTGGTATCCCAAATTATTTTTACTCTAGGTTTAGACATGGATAAATCTATATAGGCTTAGAGGTTTACCTTTATGAGGTAAAAACTTTAGCATAAAAGGTTAATGATAGTTAAAAGGATTTTAAGAGATAATGACCATGGGATTCCATTTGATATGAGATGAAAAGTATCCATAAGAACCATGTTATGGGTAGAGTCATAGTACCCATGATTAGGATTAGGCTATGACTATGATGGTTGATCACATGGCTCTATGTTGTAAGTGATTATTTTCAAAGGGAAAGGAGGAAGGTGTGAGGAGGGTGAAAATCTCATAAATCAAGGGATGACCCTAAGTTAAACAAAAGGGTGACTTTGATCCTTGTTTAACAAAAAAGGGACACATATGTGAAGAATTGACAAATTTAGCTTCTAGTTTTCCTTTGAGAGAGGATAAATGATAAGCTCTTGATCCATACTTGTGGGTTATGATAAAGGGTACAATCCAATTGAAAATAAACTTACCTATTTTTCTTTTCTCCATATTTGTCACATGTTGATTTTCCTTCAAGATGAGGTCTCCAATGTTGAACTATTATTCTTTTAGGTAAATTTTATAGGCATTCTTTATTTGATCTTCATAGACATAAAGATTGTTAAGCACTACTAGGTGATTTTTATCAAGAAACTCAAGTCATGCTAGACATTCTTGATAATTGCTCTCAGAAATGATGTCTTGTAAATATATGTGAAGAGAAGGAATATAGACTTTGAGAGGCAAAAACTATCTCTAATCTAAAGACTAGAGAGAAAGGGGTAAAACCCCTATAGGTTTGAATGCTAGTACAATAGGCCCATAAAGTGAAAGGGGTGTATAAGTTTAATCCTGACCAAAACCATTGACTACTTTGGTTAACATTTTGTTAGAGGCTTCTACCTATCCATTTGCTTATGTATGGTAAGGTGAGGAAAAGCTTAACTTGATACCAAGTTCATTGTAGAGACTTAGAATTGTTCATTTTTTAAATATTTTCCATTATTGATGATGATATTATGGAGAATGCCAAAATGATAGATGATATAATGATTGATGAAGTCAACTATCTTGTCAGCTTTGGTCGAGATAAGAGGAATAGTCTCCACCTATTTGATGAAATACTTAGTGTTGGTGATGATGGATTAGTGCCACTATGAAGAATGAGGATTGATTTCCCTAATCAGATCTAGTCCCCATTATCAAAAGGGTCAAAATTCCTTGGATACATGAAGTTGATGGGCCATCGTGTGATGTAAATTAGCATGCTATTGAAATTTAACACACTTATTTATATAATCACAATATTCCTATTTGATGGTGGGCCAATAGTATCCAAGGTTAAGGATACATTTAGTAACATCTAAACCAATAAAGTGTCCCCCAAAGATCCCATCATGTATTTAATCGATAACATGGGAAGCTTCATAGCTGTATAGGAAATGGAGAAGGAGGTCGTTGAAACAACATTTGAAAATTATTCCCCCTAGTAAGGTATAATGAGAGGTGTTATGAACAAAATCTCTTCAAGCATTCCTAGAGAGTGTGGGAGGAATGATTCTGAGGTTGGGGTAGTTAAATATTTTCTCATAGCATATGTTTGATGAAGATGCCTCCACACTACAAATGGTAGGAAGGTAAAAATGGATATAAGAAGGTATGATAAAATGATGGATGGTGACAAATAGCTTAAAATTAGTAGGCACAAATAAGATCTAGGAAGCAAAGGAAGTCATTGTATCCACAAACTTATTAGTAGATCATGGAATATATTAGATAAGATAATGATCAAATGATGCTAAGAGTAAATCTACTAGATGTTTGTATTTTATAAGACATAATTCTTACATTGGTAGGATCCATTGACCTAGTTGACCACAAAATTGGAATCACCAAAGATACTTATTATCTTAACTCCCAAGGCTAGAGCAGTTTCGAGACCTACTATTAGGGCTTCATACTTAACCACATTATTCGTGCACTCAAAATCAAGTTTGAAATAAAGGTAAAGAGTTTCACCATCAAGGGGAATGAGAATAAATCTAGTACCCCCAACGTGCTGATACTTCCATCCATTAAAGAACATGGTCATTTGATAGATGATGTCCTCTTAAGAAAGAGTCATGATGGACTCATCTAGAAATACAAGAAGAAGTGGTTGGATATTTGGTAAATGAGATTTGGCCAATTGATAAGTAATGACTAGTCCTTTAATCAAAATTTTCTAGAGGAAATTAAGGTTAAATTCAACTAGGATCATAAGCCACTTAGCCATATGTTGGTTTTAGTATGGTTTAAAGTCCATGTACTTGAGTGGGTTAGTATTAATAATGATGAAAGTTTTATGATTGAGGAGATAAAGATGATTTTTGGTATCCATAAAGACTAAGGCAAGGTAAAGTTTCTTATAATGGGTGTATTGAGTCTCATACTCTATAAGTGTTTGACTTATATAATAGACAACTTGTTCTTTGTTTTGTTCATCTCAGTGAGTGAGTATTGCCTTTAAGGAATAGTTAGTGGTAGATATATAAAAGTAGAAGGGTTAGTCCTCTTTATGAGGGATAAGAATAGGTGGAGAAAGAAGGTATTCTTTGATTGAATTAAAGTCTTTTTGATATTATTTAGTCCACTTAAAAGATGTATCTTTTTTAAGAAGATGGTGAAAGGGTTGACATATATTAGATAATTAATAGATGAAATGATGGATGGATTAGAGATTCCCATATAAGATACAAAGTTGCTTAAGTGGGTTAGAGGTGGAATATAAAGGATCTCTCTAACTCTTTCTATATCTACTTTGAATCTTTAAAGAGAGATAATAAATCCAAGAATCTTTCTAGATAAGACCCTAAAAGCACATTTCTTGGGGTTGAGTCAGACATTGAAATGGATTAGGTGCTAAAATATAATTTTGAGAATGTCTAGATGATCCTTGAGATATTTATATTTCTAAAGGAGATAATCTACATAGTCCTCTATGATTTTATGGATGAGATCATGGAAGATGAAGGTCATCTCATGTTGATAGGTTACTCTAGTGTTCTTCAGACCAAAAGGCATAACCCTATAGAAAAAGTTTCCCCATGGGGTGATGAAGGAAATTTTATGTTGATCCTTGGGGGAAATAAAGATTTGATTATATCCCAAGAAACTATCCATAAGAGACAACATCTTATGGATAGCTATAAGATCCACAAGTTGGTTGATGTTAGGAAAATGGAAGTCATCCTTTGGACAAAAAAGGTTGAGGTCACAAAAGTCAATATAGAGCCAAAGTCCCCCTATAGGTTTGGTGATGAGAACAATATTATAAAACAATTGCAGGTAGTCAATGGGTTAGATGAAGTTGATAAACATGAGATGTTGAAGCTCTTATTTGACTAGAAGGGTGATATGAGGGTGCATCTTATGAATCTTTTATCTGACATGTTTAGCATTAGTATGGAATAATGTTATGGAGAGCAATAGAAGGGTTGATCCTAGGCATATCTTGATAGGACCTAGAAAATGTTTTGTTGTAGTCATGAAGTAAGGAAGGGTAATCCTATTTCTTTATGGAATCTAAGGATTGACCAATCTTTACAATGTAAGGGTTATTCTAAGTACCCAGGTTGACATTGATACTAGATTCATTCAACATGGTTTGGTTCTTAGGAGGAAAGGTTTTTGGATAGAATAATCCCCCATACCAATATACGTGTGAATAGAATCATCATCCTAGCATTAGATGGTGTTGATGGTAGGATAATGCTTTTCTACCATTTTAGAATGAATCAAAGGAAATGTTTTAGTTTGTCCATCCTTTTGATAGGTTAGGGGGGCCAAACTAATGGTATTGACTAAACAAAATTTAGGAGGAATGATTTCAAAATCCTCAAACTTTAAAGGAGATGGGGGTTTGTGAGGATAGGATGTCTTCCTCAATGGTGGTGATGGGTTTGGGTAAGTTGGTGGGTTCTTTTAGTGGTACAACCCAAGGCCAAATATCCCATGGGGTTTTTGGGTTTTGATCAAAGGTAACTCATGAGGTCCATGTTCATAATGACTGAGGTGAAATCCTTTTTAGGCACACCTATGAAAGTATAATTTTTCAAATGCAGGTTTGTCTAGATAGGATAAGTTAGAGTTAAATGGTAAGGTAGAAGAGGTAGTGGTGGAAGTAATAAGTGTATGATTAATTCCCCCATAGATTAAGCTGGTTTGATGATTATGAGGCCTACAAGGAATGATGTTTCCAACGTTAGAGTTATAAATAGGATCATGTTCAAGGTTCCAATACTCTTTAGGAGTAGGGAAAACATCCAAAGCTAAAGGATGATATTCCCCTAGTGAGAGATGTTGAAATCTGGGTTCTAAGGGATCCTCTATGGGGATCTAAAAAAAAAGGGATAGAAGAACTAGCTGAAGCTTCATCGATGGTAAGGGTGGAGTTTTTATTGATTGGTGGTGAGTTAGATGAGGAAAAAAGAATTTTGTTGGGTAGATATGTCATATTAAAAGATGCAAAAGTATTAGGGTTAGGTTGTATGGTGATGAATTGACCCTCATGTTCAAATTTGACACATCAATGGAAGTTGGATGAGACACAACTCATCACATGGATCCAAGGGTGTCCAAGTAATATGTATTAGAACTAACCTTCTATAACATAAAAGATCTCTAGAATTATGTGAGGTCCCAAGTAGATGTGGAGGAAAATTATCCCCATGGTAGTGGCCATAGTATCATTAAAAGAGCAGAGAACTAATGCAATTTTTGACATGATATTCTTTGGAAATTGGAGTTGGTCATAAGAATGAGATGAGATAATGTTAATACTAGCTCCTCCATAAATCATCACCCTTTTGATGTGGGTTTTATTGATGTATGTAGTGATGAAGAGGGGAGGATTGAGATCCTTAGGATGAAAAAAAGGTATTTTTGAATCCTTGAAAGTGACAAGGGTGGAAAGTTAAAGGGATCTGATAAAGGCTATAAGAGGTTGAGTATCTTCAGTTTGAACCTCTATAGATTACAAGATATCTATCAATGTTTGATGGTGAGGGAGTGAGGTGTTGATTATTTTGTAAAGACTCATATTCACTGATGTTTGGTGAATTTGTTTCAACACTACATGATAAATAGATTCGAAAGGGTTGGAAGGAAAAGCACCCAAAATGGATATTTTGGGTTTTGGTGAAGGTGATGTTGAAGGTGATTGGGTTTGGTTAGAAGGTTGAGGGGTAGAAGTATATGTCCATGGAATGGACACTTTATCCTTTCCCTTACCCTTTTGTTGGGCCTAAGATTGGGTAACCATATAGATAGTGTAGATCAGGGGAAGTATTGGGTTAGACAGTTTCTTTAGTTCTTCCTCACTTTTAGATGAGCATGGAGGAGTGAGTAAGTGTTGGATGAGTTCATTTGGTGGTTGGGTTGGTAGTGGGCTTAAGGTAGGTTCATATAATAATAGATAATCCTCTTCACATAAGTTATGGACAATTTATTTGATAGATTTACATTTTTATATGTCATTTCTAAGTGTCTTATGGTATGAACAGATTAGACTATCCTTGAGCCAAGATAGTTTAGGACTTGAAGGATAAAATGGTTTTATAATTAGTAGGATTAAGGAAGATGTTTTCAACAACCTTTTTATAATTGTTGGATAATATTCAATCAAAGGTGTTAAGTTTTTGGTTTTAGAAGTGGGAGCCTTCTTAGAAGTAGCCTTCATTGTGGAAGTTGTAGGTCGTGGAATGGTTTTACTAGGTGGTTTTGGTTGGGATTGCTTGGTTGTGGTTGGTTTTGAGGTAAATAATTTGGGGATGGATGAATTGGATGATGAAGTTTAGTTGATATATGGGAAGGTAGAGGTAGATAGGTTAGTTAAAATTTATGGGGAGTTTGATGACTTGGTTGGGGTAGGTAAAGGTAAAATGAAAGGAGAAGGTTTAGTTTAGGTAGTTGTCAGAGGGTTCATCTTCTTGGTATAAAGATGAGATCTTAGGATGGTTGAAAGACGGAGTCTTAAGATAGAAAGTAATTGGGAAGGAGGTCTTATGGTTGTGGTTCTAGTTGGGAGTTTGGGTGACTCCACCTTCTTAGTTAGTTTGGTTAAGTTTATATTTGGTGGACTAAATGGGGTTAAGTCCAACTTCAAATATGGGTGAGAAAGGATAGGAATAGGATGTATTCCTAGGTTCTTGATAGGTTTAGTTATATAGGTGTAAGGTGATTTGGAAATTTTGGATGGAGGTGGTTTTGATAGTTCTCCCACATTTTTGGAGGGAGAAGTATTTGGTGAAGGGTTTAAGGTGATGATATTTTTGATGGTGGGTGAAAGTGAGGTTAAAGTTTCATGTTTATTTTGATAGGGGATCCCAAGATGATGCTAAAAGGTGGCTTTATCAATACTGGGTTGGGAGGAGAATTCTATGTTTTGGACGAGTCTAGAGAAGGGTTTGTAAATTGGTTTAATTCCTTGGTCATTGGTTTTGAATATTAGGCCCATAGGTTGAGGTGAAGGAATGGTTTCTTCACCCTTGTCCTTGATAGAAGGTTGAAAGATTTGAGAGGATGTTTCCTTCATATAAGGAGTATGCAAGGTGATCTATTCTTTTATAATGGTTTCAAAAGAGAGAGTAGGTGACTCCATGATAGGGGAGGAAGCTATGATGGCCTTAAGTGAAGGAATGAAGGTGGTGACATCCTTTTTTTGGGTGTCCAAAGGAATGGTGGGTAATTCCACCACTTCAATGAGTGGAGTGGAGGAAGAGTTAGTTGAGGAAATCATTGCCTCCTTATGTATTGCTATCAAAGGAGAGGTGGGTAAGTCCATGGTCTCATCAAGTAAAGAAATAGAGGTGGTTGTTTCCTCTATTTGGTTATCCACAAGATTGGTGGGTAATTCCAATACTTCAACAAGTGAAGTGGAGGAAGAGGTCGTTGAGGTAATGGTTTACTCAAAGATAGGTTAAATGATAATAATATTAAACATATGGACCTTAGGAGCATGAGATTATTCCATTTTATTGCTATCATGATTGGTAGAAGGAGCATGATTAGGAAAAGGTTATCGAAAGATGTCAAGGGACTGATTTCGGGGTGCATTAGGATTATCAAATACAAGTTCTCCCTTATTAATCAAGTTTTGGACAATGGTTTTGAAGGTGTTACACCTACTAGTTTCATGCCTAGTGATATGTGTAGAGCACATAGATCATTCTCATTATATAAACTAGGTGTAGGGCAAGAAACATCAAATTGTTGGGGAAGTTTGATGGGGGGAAGTTGTATGATGTTGGATATGAGAAACATGTCCAAAACTAAAGCATAAGACTCCCCTAGTGGATTATATTATTTGAGGGCATCTAAATTTTGATTTTGGATTTGTTGATTATAGTAGTTAGAGGAACTAGTTTGGTTGGGTAGGTTAAAAATTGGAAGTGGAGCAGTTTTAAGGACTACCATGTTTGTGACTAACTTTGGTTTGGTGTTGGGGTGGTTAGATTGGTTAGTGGTTTTAGATGAGGAAGGATCATTGGATTTGAAGCTAGAATTTTTGTTTATCACCTTCAATTTCCCCTTATTAATGGTTTTGATTTCTAATTTTTTGGTCATGGTGAAAGCTTCATCAAAGGTTCTAACAGTTTGAACCTATAGAGTAGGGTCAATGTGTTTGAAATAACCCTAAGATAAAATTTCAATCAACTTAGGTTGGGGTAAAGAGAAAGAGAGTTGGTTGTTAATACATCTCCATCTAATTACAAAATTGGTAATTGATTCATCATCAAATTACATGATGGAGTAGAGGTCAGTGATAGAGATATTTTTAGATATATTGACTAAAAAGTGAACTAAAAAGGTTTGGGAAACTTGGGAAAAGGAAAATATGGAGTGATTGATGATATAAATATACCAATCCAAGGTTGGTCCAGATAAAGACGTAGGAAAGGTGTGAAGGAGAAGATCATCATCATATGCAATCAAGTAGAAAGAATGGCAAAATGATCTTAAGTATTTTCAGGGTTCCTCCTTACTTTAGAAGTTGTAAAACTTGGGTAGTTCCCATTGAGGAGGATAAGGTTGGATAGGAATGGATGGGTGAATAGGTTCATTATAGATTTTATCATAAGATAAGATGTTATGATCCCTAAAAATAGATGATGTTAGGTTGTTCATTTTGTCTATTAAAATTTTGACCAAATCTATTTGAGGTTGGAAAGCTCCATAATTATGTGGTAGGTTTGGTTGGGGTTGGGTGGATTAAATATATAGATAAGTGATGGAAGGTTGAGATGAGACCACATATCGGTATGTGGTCATTGAAGGTTGGGATGATGCCACATAAGGTTTAATGGGCACAAAATGTTGGGTAGAAGGTGTTATCTATCCTTATGGATTAAGAACATATTGGTAGGATATAATGGGTATTTGTTGAGGGATCAATATGGGTTGATTTGGAGGTATGAATGAGTTAGTGGATTGAGGTTGAGTTTTAACTATTGTCTAATAGACAGAATGGTAAGGGGTATGGAAAGCACCAAATTTTGATGTGGGGTAGAAATTGGTGGGGTATAAGATATCCATATGGTGGATGAAGTATGGGTAACAAGAGGTGAGGTTGCCCCTATGTTGGAGGTGTTGGTTTATGCATAGGGTGATTGGTTATTAGTTGGGATGTTTGATTGAGTTTGTGTGGAGGTTGTGCCAATCATAATATGGGGTGGCATCCTATAAGGTAGATTCATAGGAGGAGCTGAAGTAGTAGGGGTGTGGTGAGATAAGGTGTTGAGGTAATATTGGAGGGCCATGGTGTTGTTGTCAAGGAAGGTAGTGAAATATACATCACCCTCAACAACTATCTATGGTATGGTAGGAGGGGGAGAAAGATGAGGATAAATCTCAATATCTAAAGTGTACTCCATAGAGGAAGAAGAGGATGGTGGTTATTGGTTAGTTTGATTCCTCAACTATTGTCTAGTAAAGACCATGTGAGGAATAGAAAAGAAATGATGAAAATATCACAACTCAAACACAAACCAAGAAAAATGAAAAATATCTCAAGGAAATGAAAGCATACACTAGTGTGGATTTAAAGACTTAGGATACAATTTAGATCACTTTTGGATTAAGCCTTAGAAAGTGTGAAGAATAACTTTGGTTTGTAGAATAGGTACTAAAGAGGAAGTCTAAGGTTGGTTTTAGGTGTTAAAGGCTCACAAAAATCTATATTAAAAGTTATTATGTGGATTAATATTAGGGCCCACCCCCTTAATTCACAAACTACAAAGATAAGGGTGTCAGATGCTTAGCCAAGATATACTAAATTTTAGAGTTTAGGCTCAACTAGAGAGTTGAGTTTTAGTTTTTCTTCTTGGTAATGACCTCTAAATAAGATATCCAAAAGGTAAGGTTTACCAATAACTGATGAAATCCTAGTCGGGCCTTATGTCAACTATTTTGATGTGTTGATTGATTTTGTGGTTTGGTAAAGTGTATGAGAATAAGAATGAAATTGCTATTGATTATTTTTGTTTTATGTTAACTAAATGAACTAAAAACATCTAAGCAATCAATGTATCCAAATTTTATTTTATACCCAAAAGAAATTTTCAATTTCATTATATGAGCATAGAATAAAAGAAGAAAAGGAGCACCTAGAAGATGTTAGGTCCCACCAGGCATGCCAAAATGTTTCTCTAAATTTTTAATCATTTCTTAATTAAGGAAGAAAGCAAGAAACTAGTAATAAGGGTGTGACAAAATAACCTAGTTCTTGTGTGCACGTGATCCAAACAAGTGTGGAGAGATAATTTTTGTCTTGGAAGGATGACCTATATATAACAAAGTAATTAAAAAGGGGTTGTTAGAAAGATAGTAAGTTGGATTTCCTAGTGTGATCTAGATCCAAAAAGTGTGAGCTTTCTAAGAGGCTATCAATCCACTCTTTGATAACAATTAAGTTAAAAGAGATAGATATGAAATACTTGCATCAAATAAAAAAAGAACTAAAATGATATACAAGAAGAAATAGATGCTTGATAATGAAAAATAAACTAAATATAATAATAGCAAGTCAATACTAGTGCTAAAATAGATCAGGTTAGGTCCAAAAAATTAGACAGGGGTTAGTGAATAGGCATGGACACAAAAGTTAGATTAGGTTGGGGGTGAGGGTTTAGAAATAACTTGATGTTATTCCTTACCAAAGTGACCATTGGTGGTCAAGGTGACCATTGAAGTTTAAGTTTATTATCAATGGTTTGGTAACCATCAATAGTTGGAGGTGATCATCAACAGTCAAGGTGACCATCAATGATTTCTATTGATTCTGAAGATGCTCAAAAAAGGAGTTGTAGAATGGGTCAATGAGTGGTCCAAGGTCTATTAATGTCTTAGGAGTTACAAAGTAATATGTATAAAGTTTTGATTGGGTTAGGGATGTCAAAAACCAAAATAACAAAATTGGTATACAAATATACCTATTACTTGCTAAATGGTTGATTGTTAGAGCAATTTTGGCAGAGTAACAGTACTTTGTCTCAAGAGCAATTTTTGTAGAGGTTCAGATCTCTATTGTAGTTTCTAAATTACTAGAAGGAAGACTGGATAGAAATATTGAACACATTTGTATTAGAATTCTTGTGATGATCCCTTCTCACCTTCTACTCCCCTCTTTTATAGGCAAAGAGAGATGGAGGATAAAAGGTTCCTTAGGAGGTTGGCCTCCTGATTTTGATACTTTGTAGTTTTTTAGAAATGGGAAAGGCTGATGTATTCTATTTTGTCATGCTATCTTGTTTATAGTTATTATTTGTGTTAGAATGAGGAAGACCTAACTGTTGATGGTTAACCTAACTATTGGTGGTCATACTAACCATTAACGATCAAGTGTCTAGAGGTAAAGGGGTCAAGGTGAGTTAAAAGGGTTGGGTTAAGGGTTAATTAGAGATTTAATGATTTTATTTATCTAATTAGATAGTTATACTCATGTTCTAATGGGTTGTTTAGTCTCTAGGGGGTTTCAAGGCATTTTGACATCTATAACCATTGTGTGTAATTTTCTAGTGTCTACAAAGACATCCATTATCTAATATATTCAAGTATTATATATACTCAATGTATATATATCAATAAAAATAAATAAATATTAAAAATCCAATTTTCACCCTTTGGAAGAGGTTGTTCAGACCTATGTAAAACTAAGACTAACATGGAAATGGTCTAAAGGCTATGGGTGACCTTATAACTAAACCAAGCCTCTATATCATAGGGCTAGCTCTGCTAGTACATCACTTTAGCTAAATTCACTAAGACCTATTACTTTTTGAGTGTAAATATATATAAATTACATAAGATAAATATACTCTATGATGGGGAGGGGTGGTTTGATTCACCAACATACTCATTAATCCACTCAATTTTAACTCCTAACAACACTAACAAACTAACAAACAACTAAACAACCATCTTACAAAGATTTTATGCAAAAGTGTTTCATGTGTAGGTTGTATTATGTGACTATAGTGCAAATTTCATGAAAATAAGGTATGTTATGAAATTATTACTAGTCATATCACACTTCAAACCCCATCACCAACATTTCTACACACCACATAACCTGCATAAGACACCTTCTTGACATCTAGGTGAACAAGGACTTGAAAGGGAGGGAAATACATCACATTCGAAAATATAAAAAAGTAAAAAAACACTAGATATCATCAAATAAAGATCTACAATAGTTTATTTCTCATTCCAATAGGTTTGTCAATTACAAAATAGCTAGAGTTTCCTCATACCCAAAAGAGAGATACAAATTAAGCCCTTAAAGCTTGAATTTATAGAAAGAAAGGAAGAGATAAAGGTGGAGAATTATTTGGAGGAGGGAATAAAGGGTCATAAATTACCATAATACATTCATTACTATAGTTATAATAGTTATAAATAATCCTCTAAATGACTCTCCATACATTAATGGCTCTTTAAGCACTGATGTTAAGTAGTAGAGGATGTGTTTGACCTTATAAACCTAATTTAAGGCATGAATACACCACTATTTGGGTTAAATAACTCCCCTAATAGTAATTAAACTTTATTGAGATGCAATTAAGCCATCATAAAGCATGAAATAGTAGATACTCCTTTTAAGCATGTTGACTAGGTGAAGAAACTACCTTCTCTCTCCATTATGGCCATGAAATTTGCATTTGAATATTTTAATTCATCACTAATATGGCATAATATATCTATAATAACTCACTCAATAGTCTCTTTGTGCCAATCTTCAAGTTTTTTGCTTACCAAGTAGGCCAATTAGGACTAATAACCTAATTGTTTATGTTTGGCAGCCATGAAAACCTATATGAGAAATTTATAACCTACGTATGATTTATTTTTAGACCTTATCCTATATCCCATATCATGACATGATTCCTTTTTTATCAAGAAACACCTACAATTTTATCATACTAGTTGATTATGTCACCCTATCTATCATTTATATAGACTAGATATTTAAAATAAACCTTTAAATGATATTATAGGCATGTTTATAGACATATGATGACTTGAGGAGACAAAAAAAAGTGAAAAAACTTCCTCTCTAATGATTGGCATCTTCCCAAATAGTTATGCACCTTGTCCTTTTCCTAAATCTTTTAAAAAGTATATTTTTCTACCAAATCCATGCAGATTTTCTACAACTAAGTTCCATGGTCAAGGGATCCTCTAATTAATTTTTGTGTTTCAAGTGGTTTTAGGTTCATTACATCATGACTAGGTTCCAATTTTTCACTTTTCCCAAGACTGGTCTACAGTAGGGTTTAAAGAGGTTTTTGGAGATCCACCTTCAAATTATGGTTCATAAAGTATAGACCTCCAAACAAAAACTTGTTATTATGTATTTTAATTACACTAAACCATTAAAATTCTCTAACAAACTTTATTTCCCATGCAAAATAGGGGCCAAGATATGAACATAGTGAAAACTGCTTATAGTCTTCTACAAGTAGTCGAGACATGCTAGCAGTCCTAAACTTTGTTCATAAATGTGGGTCCATTAATCAAACTCTCTTTGATCATGGATTGAAATTTTATTTGGTTTTTGAACTCTTTATAATATATTTTCACCTAAGTCTTCTTGATATGCAAGATCTAAGCATTTGAAGTGATGGCTTAAACTGATTGTGTATATTGTCTATCTCGAGGAGGATTTTAAGACCAAAATTGATATTTTATTTGCATTACCCAATTTAAAAAATAATTTATTAGTTATAATTTATTAATTAAAACCTCATAATGATTTAATTTATGCTAGGGAGAGTCTGAGAGTGCCTCAAGTGTGATGAGGGCTTTCTAGGCCTAAAATAGGCTTTTAGGCCAAATAAGCCTAGACTAAGCGTTATGGTTCTAGAGAGCCTATGGGGTGCCTAAGGGATTTAAAATAATCATAATACATGTTTCACCCTATCTCCACCTTATTAAACTACCTCGAATCATTCAAACTTGAATCTAATTACATAATCTTATTTGGTTGGTTGTAGGTCATGTCTGCTTGCTAGCTTGGGTTCTTAGCATTGGTATGGGTTATAAGTATGTACTCATTTCTTTAGTGTAGTGATTATTGATAATTTAAACTCTAATTCATTCTATTAGAGTCTATATTATCCTTAGGCCAAGCATTTTACCAACTCTACTCTTTACACATCCCATACAACATCCCTAGGGTTTGTTGATAGTCAAGCCAATGTAACCATTGGGCTAGATTTGGTGCCCTTTACTATCTCAATTGAGGTTCTATTTACTTGAAAACATTTGAGAAACATTCTCACTTTTTACTTTAGGTGTCTCATCCCTCTGATGACCTCAATATCATACATAAGTCCTTAATTGACATATATAGGTCTATTTAAGTCCTTTTAGTCTTAGTAAACCTAATAGGAATAAAATCTCTTTTGTATTATATTAAGTTAAAGTGAATAATAAAAATTCCTATTTACATCCAACTTCTCTTCACCTCTTTTCATTTCCATTATCAGGCATATCCATCATATCCCACTTTCTAAACCTGAACCCTACCTTAGACTAAGTCTTATCTTCATTTTATAAGGATCTAATGTGTGTTTATTTTATTAAACATGTTATCTTCATTCATATATTTATTCATGTGTCCTAGTAACTCTTTAGGGCTCTCTATAATTATTTTCATGTCCAAATACATTACTTTTCAATAATCAACCTATAGGTATGTATATAGGCCTTTTGACGGAGTTATAGGTGGAGACAACCTCCTTCTTCACCCATTTGAGATATTCATCATCGTATGGATCCTATCTCATTTAATTTAAATTATTTATAGATACCCTTAATATTTATAATGTCTTAAACTTTTATATGTCTTTTTCATGTACATAGTCTTGTAGCTAATTGGTTTAGCTATCAAGAGAGTTTTACTGTGAGGACCCCTATTATGTCTAATGGATCAAGAAATCATATAATATTATAGTTTTGAGATAAAATTTAATAAAAATATCCTTATCTCCTTTTCACCTCTTTCACCCTCAAATTAGGGTTTCTAATTCAAAACTAGCCTCACTTGTAGTCAACTTGTGTGTTGGTTTCTTAAGCTTAGACTATATGGTTTCTTTTTTAGGAAGTATTGGTGTGTTATTTTTATTTAAGGGAATAATTTATCACTTAAATACTTACTGATATTTTTTCCTTCAAAAACTCTTTAATCCATTAAAACCTTTAGCATATTCTCAACATTCTTTAAATCTTCATTCACAATTTTGAGCATGTTCATTTGACTGAGTTTGTCATTTCTGAGGTGATTAAGGGTGTTTACCCTATCCACCCTATTTAGTTCATTTCCATTATCCTCCATATGAACATATAGATCCTTATAAACACTTAATGTCTTCAATGTATTAAATAAATAATGGTAACTTGATCTTCTTAGTCTGCTAGGGTAGGCATGATAGGATTGTGAGAGGTATATATTGCATAATAGACTAGAGATAAATGATTAATCTATATTAAACCCTACTAACTTTATCTATCATATCTTTTATAATTAATTATATTATATTTTTAATATTCTCACCTATATTTCCATTCCAACAATTAGCTCCCTATTTACATAGTCTGCTTGAAAGGCTCATGATGATTGAGTGAAAGTTGATGTTGTAGACTAGGTTGTGAGTAGTGATGGTTGGTGTATGGGGGTAAGATTAGTATGATTAAGTGAAAAATATAATGGATTTAATTAAATATATTTGTATGTACCTTTCAAACAAGTTTAAAATATCTTATGTAGATGTTATGTCCTTTATCTTGTAAACGAGAACACATCACCCAAGGCAATCACAATAAAATAGGGATTAAGGGGTTGTTTGGCCTAATGGTATCTTGTTTTATTATTTGAGGAGTAAAATGAGGTCTAAAATGTTTCAAATAACTCATAGTACACCCAAAAAAACACCAATACTTCCATATTCATGCACTAAAATCCCCTACAACCTAAGAAACCAAATTACAATATTCAAACAAATAAAACATGGAGGTTTTCCTACTTTCACACTCTCACACATGTGAAAATGAGTAGAAGGTGATCTATGTGATCCATGAGGATATATAAAAAAACAAATAAAGTAGTTATCACAAATACTTCAAAAATTCCTCAAAACTAATGCCATTTCAACTCCTTGCATAGATGAACAAGCTCATAGGAGTGGCCACTTAAGTAATAAAACACAATAATATTCCCTTTCTCTAAATATTTGTAAGTCACCTTGACACATATGAGGCATTTAATGGCTATTTGATGGATTCTAAGGGTGATTTCAGGTGCTAATTAAACTTGAATGAATATATCATGGATAATGAACTTAAGCACACTAATAAACCTTCATATCATAATTGGAGCAAGGTTAGACACCCTTCATATTACTTAGAAATAATCTAGCACAAGAAAAAATGGCTTAAAAAGGCCCATATACCATGAGAACCAATAACCTTAAATCTATTAAGTTACCTTAATTTTACCAAAAGATTCTTAATATCATCAAATAGGGCTAAAACCACTCATGGACCTTACAAAGCATCTCGAAACTCACCTCTCTCATTGAAAGATCACTATAACCACTGTCACCTCAATAAATAGATTCAAGACATTCATGACACATGAATACATAAGCAAAAATAATGACATACCATGACACTCCTAACATGGTTCAAATATTCTCAATAGGACAATAATGGCATAACCATGCAAGATATCAGCATGAACAAGCTAGAATAGTTGTCAACAATTTTTTTTTATTATGTGGTTTGGAATTTGGACTTAGGAGGAAAAATTTCCAACATTTTTTATGACTCATAGGAATTAACCAGCCTACTAGTCAAGATAACCCACTATTTTAAGGATGACATCATGATTCAAGCATGGAAATGAGACTTGATGACTACTTTGGACTACAAAAAACTAATAAGACATAAAAAGAAAACAAAATAAACACACCTAAGCCTAAGAAGCAAACAACAAAGACACAAAAATAACTAATGGGTTAAACAACCAACATGTGCTAACCACTTATTGAAACAAGAAGACAAAACTATAAAATATTAACTTAAATCTAACTTCTTTCCTCTAGGATCAAATGTAAATCTTCTTTGATCACTATGGAAAAATGAGGTCTAGTTTCCATGTCTTGATTTGAGTTCTCCCAATCATTGTTTACCATGTGATAGTTTACACTTGAAGCTAGGGGTATGGTCATGCTCATGGATTTTTGGGGAAGCATCTGAGCCTTCTAGTTCCATCTCTAAATGTATGAGTTATTTAGGTAAGTCAAGTACCCAATCATACTCATTCCACACTTGTCCTCTTACATTATTAGCCTCATCTCCACCTCAGTCATAATTTTCTCTTAATTTATCATGCTCTCATGTAATTATTATATTTGCACCTCAAATTCTAAGCCTAAATTAGTTCCTCCATTATACTCCATTATAGATAGTGGTTTGCCAAGGTCTTCAACTTCTTGATAGGTGTAAAATAATGGCTTCAATATGTCAATGGTCTTTCCTTTATTTTCCTTATGAGATTCATGATGATAGTCTACCATAGTTCTCCTTACTAGATCCTCCTCAAGCTCCTCATGGGGTAGAGATGTATTATCTAAGTTCAAACAAAAAATATCTAATCTCTACCAAAAGGCCATCTCTTCATGGTCATTTTAAAATACATGGAGATAATTCTCATCCTTACCATTAAAATGTGTAATACTATGCTAATCAAACTGATATTATGATATAACTTGGTCATCCTCATATTTTGTGGAGAATGGTATCTCTTCAACCCACTCAAGCTCTATCTCATCTTGTCATGGTGTTTCCAAATTTGAATTACCTTCCTCAAGATATGAAACATTGGCGATATCTTCATATCATGCCTCAATATATTATCATCATCCAACATTCAAATATGCCATATTGATTTCTTCTATCTCACTCAAAAACTCACGATACAAGTGCCAGCAAAGGTCATCAACTTTAATAATGTTCTCAACCTCAATAATGGTTCCATGTGAGTTGTATTCATGGATTCCTCCTAGATAAAGAGTTGCATGAGTTGTGTTTCCATTGACTTCATCACCATGGCATTCTAATTATTTCACATCATCCAATTTAATTTCATGTTCCAAGTCTCATCTGTTAGGATGAATAGGGATTTCACTCATGATTTCTTCTTCATATATGCTTTATGTGTCCTCATCAAATTGTCCTTAAAATTCATTAGTATAGTCAATATTATCTAACTCTTTAAGTATGATCATTTCACTAACAAATCTTGTCAATTTATCTCCCACACTTAGATGTTAAAAATATGCATTTATTGTACTTGGTTCCTCTTCACAAGAGGAGAGGGTGGGAGATAAAGGTAATTCATTAGCCTTCTTGATAGCTGATAAGAATCTCTTCCTACTTAGATCTTTAGGGGAATCAAGCTTAGATACCACACTATTCTTATTTAAATATTCAATTTCCTTATTACATTTTGATATGATTTGATGCTCATGAATGATTGTAGCATGGAATATTGATAGAAAACACTGAGAACTTGAGACATGTCTTGGACCAGCCTTCACACTTCTCTCCTCTTCTTGACTCTCTCTTTCAAGGGAAAGAATGACATATTATGGTGTTATAACCCATGAAGGATTATAAGATAAATTTTTAGTTTCTTGAGGAGGCATGGATGGACTTTTGAGGGGATTTTGAACACATGAACATTTGTTAGGAGTGGGAGGATGAAGGAAATCTACACTAGGGGTATTTGATGTGTAAGGATGAATATGAAATATGGAGAGTGATTCATAACTAATTTTGACCCCTAAACCATACCCAAGTTTAAATACCATATATGATAAGTAATTATACAATCATCCCCCAATCTTGGCCATAAAATCACTAGACAAACATAGGTCAAAATGAGGTAACAAGTTTATAATAATGATGTCTTGTGCAATTGAAATATTGGGATAGGAATGAAGGGTGAGTTATAGGTTTTTGATAAGGCCAAATACCCTTCTATTTGACCCATTCCATTGTAATTCATGGTTGGAGGTGGGCTCATACACTAAATTCACGTTATTTTCCACTAGCTTAGGGATAACTTAAATGCTAGACATGTTATCAAATAACTAGTTATGAACTAAAAATTCTCTAATGACCACAAAGGTGAGAAAAGGAGATAGATTGATTTCCATAGAAAACTTTTATTGGTTTGAAGGGGTAATTTTCTAGTGGATAAGGGCTTGGAATTCAATTTATTCCTATTACCTAAGACATTACTTCAACCTATTTCTCACCCCCCTTAGCTTCTCAATCTCTAAATTTAGATCATCATTGCTTGGTGTAATCTAACTATAAGGAACAATAAGTTAGTGTCATGATTGTTCAAGAGTATAATAATTTTTCTAAGGAGTTATAATATGTTCATAATAAGGTTGATAATCTTGATAGTATAGATACCCATTGTAAGGGTGATAAGGGTCATCATAAGGTTGATAGTGGTTATGATAGGACTAATAGGGAGGTGCATGAAAGAAATTTGCCCCATAAGCTGCCATAAATTCTCATGAAACATATGCACAACAACATAAAGTATAGACAAGAACCATCTTTACCTATGTAATAATGATTTTGTGATGTCTCTCAACTTGAAATATGACTACACATCATTTTATTAGGTGTTTAAAACTCATTAAGATGACTACAAGGCTATAAGTGAGTCTCCAATGATTGAATCCTATCTCACCGAGTATGCCAAAACTATTAAAAACCCAAGTTTCACCCTTTAGATGAGTTATTTCAGACCTAATTCAAACTTGGACTAACATGAGAATGGTCTAAAGGCTATTGGTGACCTTATAACTAGACCAGACCTCTAGATTATGGGGTTATCTCTCAATGTACACCACCTTAGCTTAATTCACTAAGACCTATTCTTGTTGGGGTATAAAGGGATATAAATTGCATAAGGTAAATACACTCTAAGGGTTGGGGGGGGGGTGGTGATGCACTAACATACTCATTCATCCACTCAAATTAAACTTCTAAAAATATGAATGGACTAATAAGAAACTAAATAAAAATCTTCCTAAGCTTTTATACAAAAGTGTTTCATGTGGAGGTTATATTAGGTGACTATAGTGCAAAGGTCATGACAAGAAGATCTGCTATGAAACTCTTGCTAATCATATCACACTTCAAACCCCATCACCAACACTTTTACATATCACATAACCTACATAAGACACCTTCTTGACATTTAGGTGAATACAAAATTTCAAGGGAGAGGAATACATCACATTTACAAATCTAAATAAGTACAAACACACTAGATATCATCAATGAAAGAGATGCAATAGTTTATTTCTTAGTCTAATAGGTTTATCAAGTAAAAAAACAAGTAGAGTTTCCTCATACCTGAAAGAGGGATATAAATTAAGGAAATAAGGCCTAAATATATAGTATAAAAGGAAGAGATAAAGGGGGAGAATGTTATGGAGGATGGAATAAAAGGTCATAAATGACCATAATGCATTCATTACTATGGTTATAAATAGTCATCCAACTAACTCTCCATGCATTAAGGAGATGTACTAGAGGATTTTGTTTACCTTTTCAACCTCCTTAAAGGCATGAGTATCCCTTTTTTATAACAAATAGCTCCACTAATAACATTTATACTTGAATTAAATGCAATTAAGCCATCATAAAACATGAAACAGACCATACTCCTTTAAGCATATTAACTAGGTCAAGAAACTACCTTCTCTCTCCATTATGGCCATGAAATTTGAACTTTAATCCTTAAATTATTCACTTATATGACATAATATCTATTTAATAACTCTCTTAATAGTATCTATAGACCAATATTCAAGTTTATTGTTGACCAAGTGGGCCAATTAGGCCTAATAGCCTAACTATTTATGTTTTGTAGCAATGGAAAACTCATATTATACCTTGATAGACTATGTATGATTGATTTTTCTGCTTGAACATATCTCCCATATCATGACATGAGTCCTTTTTATCAAGAAATACCTAAAATTTTATCACACTAGCTGGCTAGGTCACCCTATCCTTTATTTTTATAGACTAGCTCTTTAGAATAAACCTATAAAGGCACTTACATGCATGTTTTCAGACATATAATGACTTTAGGAGATTAAATAAGTGCCAAACCTTCCTATCAAATTATTTAAATCTTCCCAAATATTTATGTAACTTATTCATCTCCAAAATATTTGAAAATGTATAGGTTTTTAACAAATCTATAAGTTTTCCATACAATTAAGTACCATGGTTAGGGGATCCTCTAAGTTCTTTTTGTGTTTCAATATTTTCTAAGGTCTTTCAATTTCAACTTGATGCCAATTCTTCATTTTTCCCAAGACTAGTTTGCAATAGGTTTTAAGGAGGGTTTTAGAGGTCCACCATCTTAATGGTGGTTCATAAAGTGTGAACATCCAAACCAAAAATTATTATTATGTATTTTAAGTACTCTACCCATATAAATTATATAACCAACTTGATTTACCATGAAAAATATGGGATAAAATATGAACGTAATGAAAAGTGTTTGTAGTCTTCTTCAAGTAGTTTGGACATGCTAGTAGTCTTGACCTTTGTTAATAAAGGTAGGGCCCTCAATCAAACTCTTGATATCATGTATTTCAATTGTATTTGGGTGACTACCTCTTTAAAATTTTATTTTCCCTAAGTCTTCTTTATATGTAATATCCAAGAACTTGAAGTGATGGCTCAAAATGCCTATGTATATTGAGTAGCTAGAGGAGGTTTTCAAGACCAAAATTGATCTTTTCTTTTCATTCCCATATTTGAAAAATCCTTTATAGGTTATAATTAATTATTTAAAAACTCATCATGATTTCATTTATGTTTGGAAGAGTCTAAGAGTGCTTCAAGTGTGATGAGGGATTTTTAGGCCTACGATAGGCTTTTAGGCCAAATAGGCCTATATTAAGTGTTATGTATATAGATATCCTGAGGACTACCTGAGGGATTTAAAATAATAATAATATATTTTTATCCTATCTCCACCTTTTTTAACTACCTCCAATCATTCAAACTTGACTTTGCTTACACAGTCTTATATCACTGATTGTAGGTCATGTCTGCTTACTAGCTTAGGTGGTTAATAGTGGTGTGGGGTCTGATTATGTCCCCCTTTATTTAGTGTAGTTATTATTGATAATTTAAACTCCAATTCATGATTTTATATTGGATATTATCCTTATGCTAAGCCTTTTACCAATTCTTCTTTTTACACATTACCATACAACATCCTTAGGGTTTGTTGATAGTCAAGCCAATATAGCCTAGGATTGGTATCATTTACTATCTTAATTGAGATCCTCATTACTTGAAAACATATACTACACATTATCACTTTCCTCCTTTATATTTATCATCCCTCAGATGATCTCAACATCATACATAAGTCCATAATTGACATGTGCAGGTATATTTAAGTCCTTTTAGTCTTAATAGACATAATATGCCTAAAATCCCTTTTGTATTATCTTAATAACTTAACTATTTTTATTAAAAAAATTAATCTTATAAAAAATAATATTTACATCAAACTTCTCTTCACCTCCTTTCATTTTCATTTCCATTATCAACCATATCCATTATATCCCATTTTCTAAACCAAAACCCTACATTAGACTAAGTCTTATCTTCAGTTCAAGAGGATATAGTGTGTTGTTATTTAATTAACCATAATATATTAATTAATATATTTATTCATGTGTTATATTAACTCTTTAGGTATCTCTACAATTAGTTCCATGTTCAGATACCTTACTTTTCAATAGTTAGTATATAGGTATGTGTATAGGCCTTTTGATTGAGATATAAGTGGAGACAACCTCCTTATTCACACATTTAATATATTAACCATATATATAATATATCATATCCTTTATATTAAATATATTTATCCTAAGTATTTATAATGTCTTAAACATTTAGATGTCCTTTTCATGTAAATAGTCTTATAGCTACCTAGTTTAGGTTTCAAGAGAGCTAAACTATGAGGGCCCCTATTTTGTCCAATGGATCAAGAAACCACAAGAAATTATATTTATGATATATAATTTAATAAAAATATACTTCTATAATTATCACCTCATTTACCCTCAAATAATGGTTTCTAACTCAAAACTTTCCTCAGTTGTAGTTAGCCGGTGTGTTGGTTTTCTAGGCCTAGAGTGTATGGTTTATTTTTTAGGAAGGATTGGTGTATTGTGTTTATTTAAGGGAATAATATATCACTAAAATAATCAATTATATTTTATCATTAAAAAATCCTTAATCCACTAAAACCTTGAGCATATTCTCAACATTCTTTAAATCTGCATTCATAGTCCTGAGCATGTTCATTTGATTGAGTTTGGCATTTTTGAGGTGATTAAGGGTGTTGACACTAGCCACCATATTTTATTAATTTCCATTATCCTCCATAGGAAAATATGGATCCTCATATCTTATAAATTTCTTCAAGGTATCAAATAAATACTGGTAACTTGATCTTCTTAGTCTACTAGGGTAAGCATTATACTATTGTGATAGGTATATCTTACACAATAGACTGTAGATAAATGATTTATCTATATTGAAACATTATAACATTATATATAATATATTTTATACTTCCTTATATTCTCTTTTTAATCTTCTCACTTATATATCCCATTCCAATAATGACTTCCCTGTCTGCATAGTCTACTTGAAAGGCTCATGATGACTGAGTGAAAGTTGATGTTGTAGACTAGGCTATGAGTAGAGACATTTGGTGTATGGGTGTATTAAGAGTATGAAGAGGTTAAATATATAATGTATTGAATGAAATATATGTTCATGTGCCTTTAAAATGACTTCAAAAGATCTTATGCAGACACTTTATCCTCTATCTTGCAAAGGAAGCCACATCACCCAAGGCAATCATAATAAAATAGGGATTAAGGGGTTTCTTGTCCTAATGGTGGACTATTTGAGTATTTTATGAGGTGAAGGAGATATGAAAGTTTTTAAATAATTCATATTACACCCAAAAAACACCAATATCTACATATTTATGCACTAAAATGCCCTACAACATGAGAAACCAAACTAGAGTCTACAAACAAAGAAAATCTAAAGATTTTCCTACTTCCACACTCAAAAACGTGTGAAAAATGAGTAGACAGTGATGTATGTGAGCCATAAATATATTTACAATATAAATAGATTAGTGGTTATCATAAAAAAATTCAAAAATTCATCAAAACCATTGCCATTTCAACTCTTTGTATAGATGAACAAGCTCATAGGAGTGGCCACTTAAGTAATGAGACACCATAATATTCCCTTTCTCTAAAGATTTAAAAGACAAATTGACCCATATGAGGCCTTGGAGGCATATTTGATGGATTATAAGGGTGATTTGAGGTGCTAATTAGGTATTATAGAACTATTCCTTGATACTAAATAGCATGGAAATACAAATAGGTATTATAAAACTATTGTTTAATGTTAAAATGGTATCCACAAACACACTTTGAAAATATAATGATTTCATTAAATCATTTAACAATAAAATTAATATATTCATTATCTAACATATATTATGAATATCAAACCTTTGGTTAAACATTTAATCAAATAAAAACACATTTTAAAACAATGTTACTTATATCTTTCAAGATTTAGATAAACACACACACACACACACACACACACACACACACACACACACACACACACACACACACACACACACACACACACACACATCATAATAATAATATTTAATTATTATTAACTAATTATTATAAAAAAAATAAAAAAAATGGAATTTTTCATAACAATCACACCATTATACTATACAACCATACCTAATAAGGAAGTAAGGTAAGTCAAACAGAAACGAATTCACTCACTCAACCAAAAAATTACATTATAAAAGATAAGCTACATATGATCACAAAATTAGTGAAATGACTCAAAAAATAAACATGATCATCAACATCATCCAATGTTATAATATAAATCATATTAACAATCACTAAAGAAAAAGTAATACAAAAAGTGTTATGTTATCTATCTCAAATAGTTATGAAATATGAAATACTATGTGGTGTGTGCAATGGTTTCTATGTTCATTCTCTTTTGTCCCCCAACATCTCCACCTAAACCACCCTCTCCAATGAGTATCTCCTTCCATCACACTCTAAGGGAAGAATTTGTGTTGCATCCATATCATAACAATGAAGGTAGTTATCCTTAAACATCATTATATCCATAAAATAATGATGTATAATTAATAAACATGATCATAATGTATAGAATGTAAAATTAATATTAACTCATAACAAACTAATCATGTAAATTAATCATCACATAATTGTTCCATAATCAACATATGACATAAAAATTAATCAAATATTAGTTAATAAATTAATCAACCATAATAATCCACAGATCAAATAAGTTATTCATCTTAGATAAAATTAGGATGTGACATCCTTCCCCAAAAAAGTTTTTCATCATCTCGATGACATTTATTCAAACATAAGTTATGAATTTAAAACATGATTCAAAAGAAAATAATATAATAAGTAATAGTAAATTGAGAAAACAAATGTAGAAACAACCTTTAAAACTCTTCATATTCCTCCCAAGTGACATTATATTCATAATATTGGTCCCACTAAACCTTACACTGTGACGCTTATCTATTATGCAAACTAAGTTTTAGAGTGTCAATTACTCTTATTGTATCTACCATGATGCTCTCGAGGTCGAAAACCTACAAAGCATTCTAATCCAACACATGTGAAGGATCAGTAAAAACTTTTTAAGATAAGACACATGGAATAAATTATGAGAAAGAGATAGATATGGTTTCAATGTAAGCCAATGTGCTACAAGATTGACCACTTGTAAAACCTCAAAGGTTCCCACATATTTCATTGAAAGTTTTACAGACTTCTTAAATTTAATTGATTTTTTCTAAGGCTTAACCCATAGAAACACTTTAACATAACTTTTCTATCTATCATTGGCCTTGACCAACCTCTACCTAATTATCCTAACTTTCTCTTCCATTTCTAAAATTATCTTAGATCTAAAGACTACCCTATCTTCTAACATGTCTAAAATGATTAGTGTTCTACACCTCCTTATGTACAACGCCTCAAATAGAGCCATCTTCAATATTTATTGGTATAAGCTTTTGTAAGCAAACTCAACCAATGAAAGGTACTTTTCCCATATATATTCCTGATCTATAAAATACATATAAAGGAGATATTATAAAACCATGTTAACTCACTCTCTCTATCTATCATTTTATGGGTGATAAGTAGCATTGAAATTCAATTGCATACCCAAAGATAAAATTAGAGTCAACCAAAATCTATAAGTTGTCCTTAAATATTGATCCAAAATGATAGTCTCTAGAAAACCATGTAATTGATACACTTCATCAATATCTTCACATGTATAGGTGCATCATTTATCAAATTGTATGGTATGAAGTGGGATACATTGGTTAGTTTATAAAATATAACTAACATCATTTCATGTTAGTTATATGATAATGGTAAACCTTAGATTAATTCCATACTAATCACCTTCCACTTCCATTCTGGTATGTTATGTGGATATAAAAATCTAATTAGATGCACATGTTCATATTTCACATGCTAACATTCTAGATAGCGAGACACAAAATTCACTACATCTCTCTTGATTCCTTTCCATAAATATAATTTTCTAAGCTCACTCATGATCTTGGTTACTCTAAGATGTCCTGAGTATGGGGTATTATGCAATTCTTTTAGCATTGTGTTCCTCAGATTCTCTCTATCAGGCACATACATTGTATTATTTTATCATAAAATACCATCATTCTCTATCTTGAATCCATTATACCTAAGATTATGAGCATTTTTATAAAATGATTTCCTAACTTAATTATATCCATATATTCTTCATGGATCCTCAATTGCTGATCTCATACTCTAAGATCAATCTTATAAAAGAATATTAACCATTGAAGTTGATCAAAGATATCATCAATGTGTGGCAATGGATATATATTCTTGATTATTGATTTATTCAACATCCTATAATATATTCATAGGGGAAGAGTGCCATCCTCCTTCTTTATGAAGATAAATGGTGCACCCTATGATGAGACACTTGATAAAATCAACCCTTTTGACAATAAATCTTGAAGATGCACCTTTAACTCAACCAAGTTCATGGTTGTGATTATTTATAGCACCTTAAACCACAGTTTTAATCTAGGTATGATCTCAATCAAGAAATCAAACTTGTGCTTAGGTGAAAATTTTGGTAATTCTTATAAAAACACATCATGGATGTTTCTTAGAAAAGGATATTCTTAAATATATGGTTATATATATTATTCCATCCCATTTATAATAATGATAAATTCCTATAATCCCTTCCTTTGAGCTTTCTTGAGTTGAATTGTAGAAATTTTACATATATTCAACTCCCTTTTCTCATCTTGAAGTTGTATTTGATTTCTAAAATCATCTTGAGACTCAACCTTCTTTAGGTAAAAGTCAACCTTGGATTTATTCTTTGTAAGCTAATTGACTCCTAGTATCAAATCATATAATCTCAATGATGCTATAAAAGGATATAATATTATAGTAAACTCAAGAAATCTAATCTCTACTTTTACTAAACACTTGTCAACTTTGACCTTAAATTCATTCTGATACTATACTGACCATGCAATGTCTATAACTCTAGCATTTCTATACAATTTACTAGCATTCTAGGAGCAACAATTTTTTTAGCTCATGTGTCAATAAAAATAGAAATTGGATGATTGAATAAAATACTTGATAGTTTTATGGGTGAACTTTGATACTCATCTTGACAATTATCGACAACTATATGATTTCATTGTTAGAATGTACCTTGTTAAAAATCTCAATCTTTGTTTTTTGACTTATACTAAGGACATTCATGAGAAAATTTGTCACCTCCACATATAAAGCAATCTCCAACTATTCCTTTCTTCTTGGAGTATTAGTTTATCTTGAAACCATTACCAAGTTTCTTACTCTTTAAACCAATGTTAAACTTGGCATTTTGATTCTTGAATTGACCCTTATATTCTCCATTCCTCTGCTTCTAGTTCTTCTTCTTAAAATACAATTTGGAACTTCCTAGTTTATTTGTGTACTTATATCTAACTTGGGCAAGACATTTTAGTTTATTTTCCTACTTAATAACTTTCTCAAACACCTGATCTAGGTTAAATGGGCCATGGACATCTACTTTATAACCAATTTGGGTTTTTTAATCCCATGATGAATTTCCTAATTTTGAACCTCTGATCCACCTAATAATGAGGTACATACTTGAGGAACTTGGTGAATTACTCCCAATAGTCATTCACTAATAAATACCCTTGATTAAGATTCTAAAAATTTGTAAGAATTTTATCAAAGTACAACTATAGAAGCCATCATGACCTAAAAATGTCTCAAATTGTTCCCAAGTGGTGGTGGTTGAGTTGAGGCTCATCAAAATCTTTTTGTTGGTCCACCAAGTTGTTGATTCACTAGAAAGATGCTAAGCTCCCTAGAATGCTTTCATGACTTTAGAAAAATTTCAAATAATGAAATACTTCTCCACTTATGTTATCCATGATTCATCTCCATCTCCCTAAATAGTTCCATAGAACTTGGGTGGATTCACTTTTTTCATGTCATGTGCCAACTCTACGGCTACTTGAGATCTCTCATCTTGTGGAAATTCCTCATTACTTTCCTCTTCAAGATGTTCCTGGTCATTAGGATGTTATTCAAGTTCTTCCTAAGTATTTTTCTCTTCATGGTCATGTACTTCCTATTCTAGGGCTACAATTTAGTCCCTAGTCTCTTACATGGTTACAAGGATTTGGTCCAACTTTGAAGCTTTCTTAGAGACAAAATAATTTGTATCAATAGAGGGTTTGGTATTCTAAGTAACCTCACCTCATGTTTTAGTACACATAATTTTTCTTCTTATTTTTTAGGAGAATATTTTTTCATTAATGAACATATTAAGTCCTAGAGTTTGAGCCTTAGATCTGATACCATAATATAATAATCCCATTGGGTTTTACTAGTATACAGTATTTTTTTAGCTAATTACATACATTCATCATCTATATCTCTCCACAAAAAATCTAATCAGTGGTCTTTAACTATTTGTATTAATTTAATTAATAAATAGTATTATAGTTAATCCACTTAGTTAAGGATCACCATGAATAGATATAACAATCATAAACAATACTAAATAATTGATAAAATATTGCATCTAATCATAAATGAAATAGTAAAAATTTAGCCATAGTTGATACAAAATTATAGCCACTACCATATAATTATAATTCATAAAGATTAAAATTTTCAATAATACATAATAATATCTCAAATGATAAAACATGATACAAAGCTCCACGGAACAAAGTCTCCATGACTCAAGTATAAATCTATAATTTCAAGTGTATTTCCTTGTATATTACTCTAGTTGGGACTAAAATCATCATTTAAGTGATTTTTCACACCAACCATAGACCATATATCCTATGCATTATCTCCCAATAAAGGGGATAGTCCTCCCTTCATAGATGGGTAGATAATGATGATGTAGGAATCTAGAGTAACAAACTAGAACCTGTGTGTTAAATATATCTAATACATAATGTTTACCATAAACAAATCCATTCTAATATGATATTTCATAAATATGAAAACTATATCAATATATTAAATGATAATATTTAATTAAAATATTACTTTGGCCAAAGTTTTCAATAATTAATTATCTCTAGGATTAGTCGATTTCATACACACCACTCAATCATATTACTGCTCATCTTGCATTTATGGTGATAATTAAGCAAATGGAATCCTCCACTAATTATTAAGGGTCATGAATATGAGATTAAATAAAAATATATAATATAAAAAAACTAGTATATCCATTCATAATATTTCACTATAACTATTAAAAATTATGTTAAGTGCATAAATGTCACATACATTCATTAAGTCCATAAAATGAAATGAAATGAATCCATAACATATAGTTTATTAAAAAATAATAAATATAATAAAAAATAGTCTTAAATATAATATACCATTTATTTAATTATTCTATCTAAACTATTAGTTATGGATGAGGAATACGTAGAGGGGAGGTTAGTCTTATGTTAGTCCAATAAAACAAATCAAAATTAACACGCTAAAATCCTAACACCTCTATCCTAGATAATATGGAGAGAATAGGTAATAAAAATATAATTTAAATATAACTAAAACACAAAGTAAATCATTCATTTACCTTCCTTTTAGCTCCAAGATGGCTTGTTAAATGGCTTGCTTAGCTTGTACATCAATAAATATTCATCAATGGAGCTTAGTTGGCTTCATATTTCCTTGGCACCTTAGCTTTGATTGCTTGGATTAAGATTTGAGAATGTTAACACTAAATGTAAGGAATTTAGACATTATAAAAATAAATCAAAAGAGCTTATTGAAAATATTTGTGTATAATAACTTTTCACCAAAATAACTTAGAATTCAACTGGCATGGCCTTACATTTATAGCCTCAAGAATTAACTCTCAACCAAGGTGAGTTAAGTTTTATTTTATAAATGGAATGGGTTAAAAATAACCCTATGTGAGTTGATAATAGCTCCAATTGATTTAATATTTATCATTTAATTATGATTTTCAATAACTAGGCATGGATCTCAAATTAGATGTTTTGGGATGTTTTAGAAGAGCTTGACAACTCATAAAAGCAATGATGAAAGGCTTGATATTTTGAATTTTGATATTTCCATTTTTAGATATTTATTAATTTCTAAGGGATAATTAAACTAATTATCTTAATATTGATTAATTAGATGATTAATTTTGATTAGCATTTTATCTCTTTTAGGATTTGATCGAGTGTCCCACTTAATGGCTCCATATGCCAAACTGATAGTTGTTATGTCACAAGGTGATTAGGGATGAATCCATGAGATTTTATTATTTTATATGGTATAGTATCCAAAATAGGGATTCCTTAACATGATTCTAAGCTTTGATGAATGATACATAACCAAAATTATGGTATTCAATGATTCTTAAGCTTAATTGGCAATGTTTGGTAGGAATAAATCTAAAGTCTAGTCAAAATCTAGTTGTGGCCAAAATTAAATGTCTATAGTTTACCCATATTTGGAAAGGAATTTAAATTTATAATCATATTAATGAATTATAAAATAATTGAAAAGCCTATTAAGAATGAAAAGAAGATAATGATTGACTAATAAGCTCCAAACAATAATTGGGAAGCCTATAATGATGCCCCCTCAAGGGAGTGGTTGACACATATGATTAATGGATGGTACCTCAAAAATAAACAAGAAGAATAATGAAATTAAACCATGGGTGATATTAATCAAATTGAGATAATTATTGCATGCATTAATTTAAAAATTATTAATTTTTCTAGAGCCAGTTATAATTAGTAAAAATGTTGAGACATTGATTTTACAAAGGTGGTTATAAGCAGTGGTATAGGCACATGCCCAAATAGGGTGGATGAGTAAAAATAATGATTAACCCATAGGTTATTATAATCATTAAGATGGCCTAGATTGAATATTATAGTTTGGTTATGCCTTAGTAGGGAAAATTAGTAATCATAACTCAAAGATATAATTTTTTGCATATATTAAAGATGACCAACATAGACTCAATGGTCTAATGATTGAAGAAGCCAAAAACAACCAGACACATAAAGATTCTCAAAGTGATGAAAGGGATGATTGGAAGAATAAAGATGACCTAGCTGACTTGAGATACATCATGTATCTAAGTGTTATCAATGTAGTTCACCTAGACGTGGGAGAAAATAGAATGAGGAATAATATAATAATAATTAATCAATGTGAGTAATTCAATTATACTTACCAATGTAGATATGCTCATCCTTATTAGCATGAATATAACCAGAATGGTCAATGGGTTGATTTGATCAAGGAGGGTGGGAGGATTTACCAAGTTAAACCTAGAGAAGTTTTTATGGCACCATTGCTTATAGGAATTTTGGATCTTATTTTTTTTTAGCATGTGATGGTAGGCATCATGATATAAACCACCATGATAAATTATCCATAATATGCATAAGGATTGACTCCTGATCTAATAAATAGTTGAAAATAATGCACTAATGATAAAAACTATGATGATAATGTTGACATATGAATATGGATGGACTCAATTACAATACACAAGGAATCACTCAATGAATGCATATAAATTGATTCAAGTCATAACAAGGAAAGAAAATAAATAGGAAAATAAACAAATAAACAACTAAACACAAAACACATACAAATCTTGAAATTAAGAGAAGTAAAAAGCATCTTATCTTTAACCAAGTCAATATCTATGTGTGGAGGCTTAATGGAATGATAAACAATTGGTGTCCCCAAGCAAAGATAAATGTAAGGGAAGGTCACACTCCTAATGGTACTAGAATGGATTAGAACCAACAATGGGTTTTACCCTAGTAGGGTAAAGTGAGGATGACTGAATAGGTTTAAATAATATAAATGTTTTTATATTTTGAGCCTATATATCTCTCTAGGAGATGGTAAGTCAATTTTCTAATGTTTAGGATTTTAAACTTTTTTGAATGCTTTTGTAATTTTCTAAGTGTCTCAACTCGATAGAGAATTATGAGAGATGACATGGTCCAGCTTTCAAAATGGTGAGATTGTGTCTTCAGTTACTCAAAAAATGGTGAAAATTTTAGAAATGGGGTGATATGCCTGACCTCAATGTGAATCAAGCATTACCAACATAGTCCCATTAGGACCTCAAGGTACTGTCATTTAACCTACACAAAAGGTGGTGAGATTTGACCAAGCAAAAACAAGTTCATGAATTTAGGAAAATATAAAGGCAGATGATAATAGTAAGGGTGAGGTGATATAGTAATTCATGGTAAAGGTATTGTTCCTAATTTTTCCATAGGTGGTTATAATTAAAAAATAATGGCATAGGCCAATGATACTAATTTTTCCATAGGCAGTTATAATTAGTAACACAAGGAGGAATACTAATTTTCCCAAAGGTAGTTATAATTAGTGGTACCAGTCAAGTGTAAATGAAATATGTAAATGTCATATCCACTACCATACTAATTTTATATACTACCATTTTGAATACATAATTTTGAAACAACTAAAAATGGATCATAATCACCTCATAGAAGGTGTCAAAAGAAACAATGGAACCAAGGTCAAAAGGGCTAGGTAGGGAGGGTAAAAACAACTTTGGTCAATAGGAAAGGTTTGGTAGAATGGTATACAATAAGAAATTTAATCAAGGATGGTGATTTTATGACAATTGGATATAATGGTACTAGGGTTGGCCTCAAGTGACAAGTTAAGGTAAATGGAAAAGTATGAAATAATAACAAGGTGAATGGAAAATGAAAGAGGTAAGGTAAATATTTTTGGAAAGGTAAATGTTTCTATTGTTCCTATTTATGTGGAGATTAACATCCTAATAAACATATGATACAACCATAATATTCATTCATGTTTAAAATATAGCACATACAACTTACGAATAGTTTCTCTATCAGGAACCTACTATAGATTTAGACTCCAAGAATGTTTTTATGATATTTTTGGCCATTGATTTTATTTCATTAAAACTTTGAGACAAGATGTCTTCATAACCTATACAAAAGAAAGTGTAACCAAGGACGGTAAATAGTGGCAGATAGGTCTAATTTGGAAACATAAAAGTGGATGATAATGGAATGTATAATGGTTGTGAAATAAATGAAGATTGGTATTTTTAGGCACACAAAATGTTTTTGATTCTAATTCAGCATAATTTCGGTTATGGTGGGGCTAAAGACTTACGGATATACTCTTGATAGGACCATCAAATTTTTCTATTTTTTATCTTGAGAGTACTTACCATCTAATTAAGTTGTAGATTGGAAGTTGTATTTATGTTATCTTTAATAATGTTTTCATCAAGAAGTGAAGGACAATTGTGCTTATCTATTGGTTCCTTAAAGAGGGTTTCACCAATGAATTTGTCTTAATTGTTCCATATTTAATTTAAGATGGTTTATTGAGGAGCATTGACTTTTGACTTTGATTGTCTTCTAGCACCTCTAAAAAGGTTTCACTAGGAGATTATTCTTCTTTTTCATGAATGTGGTGTTAGTCCCCATGATATTCTTAAATTGATATATCACCATGGATGCAGTTCAACAAGGTATTATTCTATAATCCTAATTGACACTTATTGGTGATTGAAGGGAAATATAATGACTAGGTTGGTTGGTGTTAATGGAATGTGGAACGGTAATGGAATGGGGATAGGAAGCACATTCCTCATAGAAGATACTATGATAAATTATGTTGATGTTGAATTATTCATCCTCAAAAAATATGGAAGGATCACAAATATATTCAAATTGATCCATGAGGAATATGTAACATATGTTTTAATAGCCATGAATGTATTCTAATTTTGAATTTGATTTTGAATTAAGGGACTCTAAATCCAATGTTGAGACTGACATTGATTTTTATTCTAATTTTAAATCTAATGTTGGTTTAATAATAAAACCTAATTTCAATGTTGATTCTTCATCTGGTGTGGATGCTACTATGATTATGTCTTATTGAATGTTTGGTATTGGATAAGTAATGGTATGTGATGTCATAATGGGCTCCATAGAGACTAATTTGTCAAAGTGAGACTCTTCAATGAGGGTAAAAAGGTTAAAAGATAACTCCATAGTGACTATCTTATCAAAGGGAGGCTCTATAAAATTAGGGCAATGGTCAAGATAATGATTTGCCCAAAGGTAGTTATAATCATTAAGAAGTGACTCAATAAAGACTTATTTGTTAGAGTGAGACTCCTTAATAAAAAGGATATTATCCAAAGGTGATGCATCATAGGTTGACTCATCATAAATAGGTGTTTCGACAAAAACATATTTTATTGGTTAGTTCTTTTGTCCTTGGTTTACAAGTAGTTGTAAACTACCAATTTTGAACATATCCTAGTCTTCGAATGATTGGCTCTGTTAGAGAGATAATTATTGGCATTGTTTTGGTTCAAAGACTAGAAAGTGTTTTCTAAAGTGGTGGATGGTTGGAAATAGATAAAATATGATGGGAAATTGGGTAATTATCTCTTTTAAATGGGATCATCTAATATTTATTTAACATAGATTGGTTATTGGTATAGGATAGTAACTGTGACCTATCTAGTCATAATTACATAACTTTATTGGGATAACAAGATACCATACTTAGAAGGTCTTAGAATGGTAATGGTAGGGAATTAAAAATATTGGTTGATATTTCAAGCCAAAGGATGAGGTAATGGAATGGTAATGGTAAGGCATTATGAATCTTGGTTGCTCACAAAAATTGAAGGACTAGGACCAAGAATGGTAATGGTAGGGTGTTGTGAAGCTTGGTTTCTCACACAAGACAAAGGATGAGGGAATAAAATCATAATGGTAGGGTGTTATGAAATTTGGTTACTATCATGAAGTAAAGTATAAGGTCTTAGAATGGTAAGCCTTGGATGTTGTGGAACTTGGTTTCTCATGTAGAGCGAAGGAGGGTTAATGGTATAGGTAGGGGATTGGGTATCATTAGAATTGAAAGGAAAAACTCGATATCTTAATCAGCCCATAAAAGATATCATTGAATACTATGGTTTAAGATCTTGGATTTATTATCCATATTGATCATTTTAAGGAGGATACGGATCTGTCTCATAAAAAACATTGTCGCCATAGGGGTCTTGAACAAATTCATATTGTGTGAACACATTATTATAACCTAGATCATACATGGATCCACTATGAGTGTAATGAGACATATCCATATCAATGTTGAAGTTTATAGAAAAGGTCTAAAGTTTTATAAACTCTAAAAAATAAGGTCTAAAGAATAAATGGTCCAAACATAGTCTAACTTGGTATAAGAAATGGATTTGTATCTCTAGAATGATTTAGTGCCAAATCTTAGTACAAAATAGTCTAACATCAAATGTCCTACAAAAAAGGTTAAGTGGATGAAATATAAACTAAAATTCTAAACCATAGGTACAAAGTGTTTCAAATAAGTCTAATCTAGGTCTAAAGAAATAAAAGGTTACTAGGTCTTTTGGAAAATAAGGCACAAAATCTAGGCTCAAAAAAAACATTGTTAGGTCTTTTGAAAAATGTACAAAATCTAGAATTCAAACAAAATTAGGTCTAAAGGGAAAGAGAGTTATTCTAACAAATTTGAAACACTTTGACATAAACTAGGATTTTAGTTTTAAACATAAACTTAATCATTTGGAAAAAGGCATGAAATGATAGGGATATAGAAGATACACTACTTCCCCAAATCTAGGTGTAAAAATATTATTCAATTTGAATAAAGAATTAACCAAAGTTACACAAATCAAAAGTGAAATATCGATGTCTAAGACAAAAACACATAAGGCATAGGCATAAATAAATCAATTTTTTATTTTAAACTTGTCAAGACTAATTATGAACTCAGTTTATAAAACTAGGCATCTTTAAATAGGTATCAATATAGACAAGGATTAATGACATGATAGTATTAAGTATAGATCCAAGAGGCACACGCAGTTTTGATTTCAATATTAAAATTTGGAAATAAGTTAACAAGTATTTGAAATGATTTAAGAATCATAATGATGTTATCATGCTTTAAAGGTATGACAAATGTTTTCTAAAGACTCAAAGGAAAAAATATTTTTAAATGAATCTTGGAAGCATAATGATACCCTTTTTAATCAAATGACACACACAAAGGTTTTGGCAAAAGTCTAATGCAAAGATGTAGTGTTAAATAGATGATGTAATGCCTATGAAAAAAAAGGGAGTGATGCGTAACTCATTTTTAGACATGGTATGAAAAAAAAATATTTAGACTCAAAACTATGCAAGAAAGGGAAAAATGACATAAATACCTAAGTGTAACATCTTAAATCCTAAAACTAACAAGGTTATATCATACTATCAAACTTTGTCAATATACTTTCTCTTGAGAGGATTTTAAATTATTGATCAAAAAATTAAAATAACATGAAGATTAGGGATTTTAGGCCCCTCTTCTCCCAAGAGTTTGCACACCTACATGGAACTTTGGACTACTCACCCTACATCAATAGTATGTCCACAATAAGTGGGGTTGTTCTAAACTATAAATTTTCATTCATTTATAGATGGTCCCAAGTTTGGTTAACACTAGATATGAAATCATGTCATTTTGATCCTCATTATTTGGCTTATTATGAAAATTGATTATCCTTTTAAAAATCACTACATCTATCAAGTACTTAGTGTAGTGTAATGTCTGATTTGTCCCTACATTTTGAGGCTAAGTACCACTAACAGAGCTTGTTTTAAATTCTTAAAATAAGCATCCTAGTGGGTCACCCTAAATTTATATACCCCACCATGGAGTAGGGTTTAAATAATGCTAGAATATAATTTCTTAGGTGAAAAATTCCCTAAATAACTTGTGATGAGGTGATGAACTCCTGCCCATAAGCCTAAATGCATGAAAATAAAGACAAGTGAAATGACTTTAGGGTCATGTTAGGGTCACCCAAATCATATAGATATTGTGGATGGATTTAGAAAATTTATTTTCATGCTTTATACCAAAGAGACAAAGTCATATAGTGAGTGTTTTTGTTCAACTGAGTTCCCTAAAGGGGATGGGGGATATCAAACACACGTCATTTGTCTTGGTTAAACCAACACTTTCAACAAACAAGCATAAAATTAAAACTATTACGATTATGTAACTAATGTGAGAGTTCATTTTTATAGCACCAAAATGAAATATCTTGTGAAATTTGATCCCCCTTGGAATTTTTTGTTGCAAACTTTAAATAAAACAAAAATAACTTGAAGCAAAAAGATTTTAAAACAACAATTTGAAATGTGAAATTTGTAATTTTAGAGTGTTTTAAATGTCTTATTTTGGCCTTTGGGTCTTAAAAAACATGTTAGGGGATGCTTGTGCTTAGAATAAAACAATGAGTGAACAAATGTAGTTCCAAATCTTACTCTTGGGTTTTTAAAATTTAACATAGAGTGCAAAACCGCACAAATATAAAGCAATATTGTGACTTTTTTTGAAAAACAATGAGTATTAGAATAATACCACAATTTTATTGTAGAATACAGAGTTAATTCAATATCACTACTATCATGACAACAACATAGAAATATATGCAATATTAATACACATGGAATTGTGATATTACAATATCATAGAAATATAGGAAATAACACAACTTAACCTATAACATGAAATTCTTAGTGACATACCACTAGTAGTTAAGAAATATCACATAATTTATGGTTATATTATGACTTTTAAAGTCAATATATTATAATATCATAATTTTTAATACAATACCATGACTTCAAAAGTTACAATATTGAAATATCATGAGTTTCCATAGAAGCATAAATTGTTAGCCAAAACTTCGACGGTTATAAGGAAACACATAGAAAAAATGAAAAAATCATGAATTTGCAAGTGGAGATATTGTGAAATATCATTATTATAGAGATTACAATTGTAACTACATAGAAAACTTCACAACTTCAAGAAAAACATCATTGAGCCTCCAATGTTCACCTATTTTGATCAAAAAGATTGAATTTTTACATGGAAATTGCTAGGGGAATGTTCTAAAAGGCCTTGGGAATAACTTCTTGGGGTATGTGTCCCATCAAAAATTCCAACATTTGGATAAGAAATACATAGAGGGGAGGTTAGTCTTGCATTAGTTTAATAAAACAAATCAAAATTAACACACTAAAATCCTAACACCTCTAGCCTAGACCCTAGGGAGAGAATAGGTAATAAAATTATAATGGAAATACAACTAAAACACAAAGGAAATCATTCCTTTACCTTCCTTGTAGCGCCAATATGGCTTTTTAAATGGATTTCTTCGCTTGTTCATCAATAAATATTTATCAATGAAGCTTGGTTTTCTTCATCTTTCATTGTAACCTTAGCGTTGATTACTTGGATTAAGATTTTATCATGGTAACACTACTTATAAGGCATTTAGGCATAATAACACTACATCAAAAGAGATTGTTTAAGATATTTATGCATAATAACTTTGCACCAAAATAGCTTTGAACTCAATAGGCATGGCCTTATATTTATAGCCTCAAGAATTAACTCTCACCCAAGCTGAGTTAAGGTTGAGTTTAAACATGGAATGGGTTTAAACTGAAAAAGGAGTTTAGGACAAAAGTTCTTAAAATCCTAAAATAACAATGGAAAATTCTATGGCTCTACCCAATCCCTTTGAGTTACCTTGGGTTTGATGTAGGGTTTTGTGGACACTGAGAATTCCATATGGTCCTACATATAATCCATTTATACAATGTTTAAAGCAAAGGAAACCTAATAACCATAACAATTCAAGTATCCATTTAATATTTCACACGTAAGAATTTAATTAAAAAACTTACTTGTGAATTTATAAATGCCAAGGAAGACAAATATCTTCCTTATTCCTTGACTCATTTACCCTTTTTCTACTTATGTCTCCTACACTCTATATGTTGTGTTACATGTCCTCTCCCAAAACCCTCTCTCTTTTCTTTTTATTCATTTCCATTAACTTATTTTCCACCACTTTCTCCATCATTAATGACTGACTTAACTGACTCAAAAATATGCATGCCTAGATAGCTCAACAAAATTCATTATATGATATAGTCTGACACAATAGAAACATAAAAAATCCATGGTTTTATCCAAAATCATGGTTAACATGAAGTCAATAGGTGATTAGAAAACCTAGTCATATCGAGACTCCAAAATAATCATTTTATAATCCTTATAAAATATGCATGACACTGACTTCACAAATTGACCAAAAAATTCAAATAAACCACAAGTCACATAATCCAAATGTTTATTCCATAGTATAACTATAAAATTAGCTGATAACCATTATATTTCCATGTAAAGTTGACTATTGACTAAAATATAATAATGATTATATAGCATGGAAATACAATTACGTATTAAAAAACTATTGTTTAATGTTAAAATGTTATCCATAAACATAATTTGAAAATATAATGATTTTATTAAATCATTTAACAATAAAATCAATATATTCATTATCTAACATATATTATGAATATCAAACCTTTGTTTAAATATTTAATCAAATACAAAGATATTTTAAAATAATGCTATTTATATCTTTCAACATTTGGATAAACATATATATTGTAATAATAATCTTTAATTATTATTACGTATTTCTTATAGATCAAATAACAATAATGGAATCTATCATATCAATCATATCATTATACTATAAATCCATACCTAAAAAGATAGTAAGGTAACCAAAATAGCTTTGACTTCAGTAGGCATGGCCTTATATTTATAGCCTCAAGAATTAACTCTCACCCAAGGTGAGTTAAGGTTGAGTTTAAACATGGAATGGGTTTAAACTGAAAAAGGAGTTTAGGACAAAACTTTGTAAAATCCTAAAATAACAATGGAAAATTCTACGGCTCTACCCAATCCCTTTGAGTTACCTTGGGTTCGATGTAGGGTTTTGTGGACACTGAGAATTCCATATGGTCATACATATAATCCATTTATACAATGTTTAAAGCAAAGGAAACCCAATAACCATATCAATTCAAGTATCCATTTAATATTTCACACATAGGAATTTAATTACAAAACTTACTTGTGAATTTGTAAATGCCAAGGAAGACAAATATCTTCCTTATTCCTTGACTCATTTACCCTTTTTCTCCTTCTGTCTCCTACACTCTATATGTTGTGTTACATGTCCTCTCCTAGAACCCTCTCTCTTTTCTTTTTATTCATTTCCATTAACTTATTTTCCACCACTTCCTCCATCATTAATGACTGACTTAACTGACTCAAAAATATTCATGCCTAGATAGCTCAACAAAATTCATTATATGATATAGTCTAACACAATAGAAACATAAAAAATCCATGGTTTTATCCAAAATGATGGTTAACATGAAGTCAATAGGTGATTAGAAAACCTAGTCATATCGAGACTTCCAAAATAATCATTTTATAATCCTTATAAAATATGCATGACACTGACTTCACAAATCAACCAAAAAATTCAAATAAACCACAAGTCACATAATCCAAATGTTTATTCCATATGATAACTATAAAATTAGTCAATAACCATTATATTTCCATGTAAAGTTGACTATTGACTAAAATATAATAATGATTATATAGCACGGAAATACAATTACGTATTAAAAAACTATTGTTTAATGTTAAAATGTTATCCACAAACATAATTTGAAAATACAATGATTTTATTAAATCATTTAACAATAAAATCAATATATTAATTATCCAACATATATTATGAATATCAAACCTTTGTTTAAATATTTAATCAAATACAAATATATTTTAAAATAATGCTATTTATATCATTTAACATTTGGATAAACATACATATTGTAATAATAATCTTTAATTATTATTACGTAGTTCTTATAGATCAAATAACAATAATGGAATCTATCATATCAATCATATCATTATACTATAAATCCATACCTAATAAGATAGTAAGGTAAGTAAAACATAAATGAATTCACTCATTCAATCAAACAATTACATTATAAAAGATAATATACATACGATCATAAAATTATTGGAATCACTCAAACAAATAAACATGATCATCAACAATAATCAAGATTATATTATTAATAATATTACCAATCACCTAGAGTAAATGTAACAAAAAACATGCTATTATATCTATCTCAAACAATTACAAAACATGATATACTATGTGGTGTGTGTAAGGGTTTCTAGGTTCATTCTCTGTCATCGCCCAACGTCTCCATCTAAACTACCCTCTCCGATGATGTTCTCCCTCCATCACACTCTGAGGGAAGAATATTTCCTACATCTACCTCATAAAATTTAAATTAGTTAGCTTGAAACATCATTATATCCATAAAAAAATGTTTTATAATTAAAAAACATGATCACAATGTATAGAATGTAAAATTACTATTAACTTATATCAAAATAATCATGTAAATTAAGCATCACATAACTATCGCATAATCAGCATATGACATAAAACTTAGTCAAATATTAGTTAATCAAATAAACAACCATAATAATCCATCGATCAAATAGGTTATTTAGTTTAGATATAAATTGGGATGTGACACAAAGTACCATCAACAATGTCAATGTTAGATATTACATGCAACTACAATTTCCATATTAGATCCTATATGCTCTATGGTAGTGCATTTGTATTTGTGACAAGGTCTAATACTATTTTATTTATTTCTAAACCATTTATTTTGACATTTTTTACAATGGTAATCTTCTTCCATATTTGGTTTGTTCTAAATACAATCTTTGTATTTTTATTTTTATCCACTAAGTAAACTTGATGTTATCTCTATTTACTATTGTAATACTTATATAATTGAGTTTTGTTAAAAGTTATTTTTATTAATTAATTTTAATTATTATTTCGAGATACTCGACCTTGTATTTATTGAATTAAATCAGCTTAAGCTAGTCTTTGCCATGTTTTTCTATTATTGTCTTCCATATTTTATATAAATTTTGGTCATGTTTAAAAATATTATGTTTTTCTCCTTATGTATTTATGTTTGATTCAATATTAGAATCAGTGGATACTTTTTTTCCTTTACTTATCCTCATCCCATTTCTAGTGGTTACCACTACTCTTGGTTGTGAATCATTATTCATAATATGGAGAACCTCATTATATGGCCTCTTTCTTTATTCCTTTATGGTTTATTTACATTGTCTAAATTTTTATGACATGGTTATTTTGTGAGATAAACATACCTCTTATTCTAATATTTTCTCTTCTTATTTCTCATAGTGAAATTCATTTCACCACCCATTCATATCCTATCCTTTTTCCATTTTTATTATTCATTTAGCCCTTTCCTGGGGGGATATTGTGCCAACTCTTTAGTTTTTGTTCTACCATTTTTATATAATTGTGTTGCTTTAGGACATGAGAATGAGTCACACAATCCTATTTCATTGTATAATCAACACTTTATCTTTGGTTATTCATCATAAATTCAAGAAATGTTGCCAACCTTCCACATTTTTATCACATTGGTGGAATTATCTCCTAATTATAACCTTTGTTATAATTCTGATTGTATCCTCTTCTCCCTTAATAATTTCCTCTTCCTTGGTATCCCACTCTATAACCACCCTAACCTCATCCTCTATCGGTCTCCTTGGTTTCTATTTTAGTATTTAAATTTTTTCATTTATAAGAGGTACTTGATATTGTTGAACAAGGTATGATATACTATCATTAGTCATGGGTAGTTGTGATTGTGTAATTTTTTTTAATATTACCACTCATCTCTAATTGGTATCCTATACATCTATGAGTGCATCAATAACAGGGTAGCTTTAACTATAGTGATTAAGTAATCCACATTTAGTGAAGTACATTAATTTATTTTTAGGTGCTACCAATTCCAACATGGGGTGTAAGTGTTGCAGATGTTGATCATATGCCCTATAAATTTCACAATAAGTATTTTCACTCTATGTAGCTTGTTTAGTCCACTTGGTGGCTGTGATGATATTATTTCCACTACCCTATTTGTTCTATCACTATGGTATGTCTTATAAGGTCCTTTCACACATCAATTAGTTCACCAAATTATTTCATACGATGGTGTATGCTTACTATGTGGTGTCCCATACTCATCCTCCTTCATCTGTACCTTTTATTTTAATCTTAAATATTCTAACTCTAAATAAAATATTTTGACATTATCTTTAAATGATGTATCTATATCTCATCTTTATAACTAATCTTCTAAATGTGACAACATTTCCAATGTTTCAAAAAATGTGTTGAATTTTTTCATCCATATTGGATCAAAGTCATGGGATTAATTCATACATAAACCATTATATTCTTTGTTTTGTATTTAGAGGATCTTCTAATTTTTTTCACTGTGGATTTAAACCTTTGATCATAATATTTTACAATTTCATTTTCCTTATGTATTATCTATCTCATTTTGTTGACATTATCTATCGGTATATTAATATAGTGAAAAATCACCACTAAAATATTTTTAGACATCATCCTATGTAGTTTCATATTTATAGTAAGTCTTTATGTACCATTTAAGTGTGTCATCCATTAATGTTCTAAGAAAATTGAATAACATCACCCTTTCATTAGTAATATTGTGACTCCTCCAATATGAGCTCAACACAAATAAATTTTCTTCTACATCTTTTGTATATTTTCTAAACAATGGTAAATTCATAATGTTTTGTGTCATTTTAATGTTCTTAGGTTGTTTATGAATACCATTGTTAGGATTGCTAACATTATTTTCCTAGTTTCCTGATGAAAATTCTCATGTAGTAATATTTAAATGTCGACGTTGTTTATCTTTTTGTTATCTAAATAGATTTTAGTTACAATTTTTATCTCTTTTTAATTCCTCTTGGAATTATCTTCTCCCTAACATTTGTGATTGATTCCATAGAAATTTCCTTGTATTAGTATCTTATTTATGACTTTGGTATTAGTTTTATACTTATCGAGGTCTCATCACATTGAACATTTTCCTCAACATATTCTATATCTAATTAAACTTATTCACCAATGTTTTCACTAACTAATATTCCTAATGTTAAGCTATCTTCCTCCTTATATATAGTTTATATTTCTCTACTATGATTAATAATACTTATCTTTGAATAAACTTTATCCTAAGGGTTAACATCTCTTTCCACATCTATTTATTCTTATATATTATTTGTTCAACTTTCCTCCTAAATACATATTGTTGGAATTTTTTTAGTGATAAAATTTACTCCCTTGGTTATAATATATAATTAACATATCATATCTTAATAATTTTCTCCTCATTTCTTATTCCACTATTATCTAGGCCTCATCCACTATGGTCCAAACTACTTGTGACTAGTTTGTATTTCACACCAAGTTGTTGAATAATTCAGGTGTTCCCCAAAATGTGGCCAAATTTGTTAAACCCTTGTTTCATGGTGTTCATGTATTTTCATGGTCTATTATATAATAATTATTATATTTTATTTCTCTCACTATATTCATTTGTGCCTTTAAGTAGTCTGAATACTAACTCATATGTCTGTGGTGAGGGGATATTATTAATATTTTCAATAGTTTATGTTGGTAGAGGTCACATCAAAATTTTCAACTCTTACTTATTTGTGACATTATTTCTTCCCTTTCCTTATTTTGTATTTATTTCTTAACTTTTGACTAAATTATCTCTCCCTTAATATACTTTCACATCCCTTCATTCATTATTTTCTCTTAAATACCTTTAATTACCTTCATTCACTAGCCCTCAATCCACAAATAGGTTGCATATGAGGAGTAGTAATTTATTCAAAAAAAATTGCCTTCCCGTTTAATTTATTAGAATCAAATATTGTCCAAACTTATATATCCCAAACTATGATGAATGAATTAAGGGTAGTATTGAACTAATAATAAATAGCTTGCATTATGGGTGTGTTGAGTTGTTGGAGAGCCTCAAACTTTTTATAGTCCATTGAATGGGTATTTTAATGTGAATGCAAAAAATTTATGCAAAGCCATAAATTTGTGTAAAGGTGACCTAGAATTATTCTTCTTGTGATCTAAGTAATGATGAATTTATCTCTAGTAATATTTCATCTATCCTTTTAAGTTTAGTATGAATTATTTTTAATGTTTCTTCTTGCCACTTGTTAACAGAGGTTCCTAAGTTTTCACCAGAACATGCTAATTATGGGGATAAGGTGTACGAAGTTACATCAAAATATTATAAGATGGTTTAATAAATACTTTGAAACATATGCTAATTTTATCCCAAAGAAATACACAACTACTAATAGAAATAAGAAAAATAGGCATCAGAGCAGAAAAATATAGGAAGCATTCATAATAACATAGAGAACTCTATGATTATACCATAAAAGAGTACAAATTCTTAGAATTTATAATAGAGGATCTAGTACTAATGATTGTAACAAATAAACCTCCATGGATCAAGGTCTAGTTCTATCAATATTTTATGTGAAAGCTCTAGGATCAAAATAATAATCACTATTATTTTACTCACACACTCATCAACCCTTCTATTTCTTTGTTTTCAAATACATGTAGGCATTATTTATTATGGTTGTAACTTTAGGATATACCATGATAAAAATAGTTATCCATATAATATTAAATTTAGTTATGAATAATATAAATATTCTCATAATAACTCTTAACAACCTACAAACATAATATAGTTATATTTCCCTTAGGACATTCTCGTACATAAAACCAATTTTACATTTACCTTTTAATGCTAACATTTTCCCAGACTTAAAAGGTAATCTCATCCTAATACAACATTGTAGATGTAATCTATCCAAAGAATTGAGGAAAGGTGAAAAAATCTAGAAGTGCATAGGATTCACAAACTTCATGCAAGGTGTCAGTTAACTGGTTTTCACCCCTTACACACTACTTAGCTAGCCTTTCAAGTTTTCAAATAAGTAGAATAATAGTCTATTACCCTTTTAGGTTTTCAATAGACTATCATGAATAATGGATTCTATTGAAGGGTTTTCAACCTCTTGTAACTATTGAGTACTATATAAGCATCTAATTACAAAAAAATGGACCAAAATTTTAAAAAATTAAACCTACAAAAGCATATATTGGTAGGTGGTGGCATCTTTATTTTTTAGATGATTTATCACAAATATCTTGGTAGAATGGTATTTGGATCATCTACTAGTGGTTCAATGATTTCATCGATGAGGACCAATTCATTCTTATAGGATTTCAAGTTCAGGAAAGCTTCTTGAGTGCTATGTAGAAGATCACATAGTGGAGATTAAGAGTCTAGTAGTTGGTGAATATTCATGTTAACTATTTTGAGCAAAGTATATTTCACCATGTTAACTTTTATGGTGATTTATACATAGATTTATGCCAACTTATCTACGTGTTTTTGTTCTTACACATCAGTGAAATAGTTGTGTAATATCTAGTTGTGCCAGGTATACATACTTTGCATGATTGTATCCCTCACATGAAGTGAGGTTTGTAATACAACATCTATGGTAACAAGAGTTTCATTAGGCACTATGATTATAGATTATGTGAAAGTAGGCATAACAAATTTGGGATGTGTAGTGGTCTAAATAGTATTTATCTACTTCTAGTCTAACAACTTAAGTGTAAGTTGTGTAACTTGAGCCCAAGTAGTATATATGGTGGCTTGATACTTAGCTAGTAACTCATAGAAGACCTCAATATTAGCTTCAATATATTTCCCCTTTTATATAAAATGTACATCATTAAAGGTTTGCTAATCTATGGTGATCTAGTTTAGTAGAAGAGTAAGTTGGTCTTTGTCTGGGAGTGAGGAATACATAATTAACTATGTGTATAGGTCAAGATTGGCATCCTAAAAATTCTTCTTAGTAATGTACAAATATCACTTGATTTAAAAATTGGTATCCTTGAGCTCCTTTACTTTATGTTCCAATGCAACTACCTTATGAAAAAGATATTCCTAGAATATAGTGGAACCTTCAATATGCTTGATAATGGTAGTTGGGAAACATCCAAAGATGATTTTGTTGTGGTAGTAGTTAGGGTGAGTCATGTACCTAGTATAATTATGGGTACCATCCATAATGTGGCTATTAGCAAGGATAAAATGGTTCACAATGTAGAGGTTATCAACACATCCTAAAACCAAATGTGAGATAGTTTAGATGTAGCATTGTCAGCTTGTAAGGCAACCATAGTGCCTCCCACTTGCGTGTGGGGTTTCTCTTGAGATGTCTAAACTATGATGAAAATTGATGGATTTTATGAATATTATGCCTTTTTAATATATGATTCATCTTCCTCAATTCTCTTATTCACAACTTCCTCTAGTTCTTAATTTACATCTTTTTTTGCCTCCTTAGAATCCTCTTCTTGTATTTTCTTCTCAAAATATTTTTGGGATTTCTTGGAAGCCTCTTTTGCTTGTACCTTATATTTTCATTCCTATAACTCGATATAATTTTGCATTTTTTATTTTGAAAACTTGTTCTTCTTCAATTCTTTGGATAATTCCTTCTATCTATGCTCTGCTTCTAATTTAGCATCCTTGTCATTTTGTTCTATTACTTATTATTATTATTATTTGGCTTATTATATAGTAGTTGATTCTTTTTGCATTTTCTTCTTTTAGTTTTCCTTTTTTTGTTGTCTTAATGCCTCAACATCCTCATCTTATTTGTGAACCTATACTTTCTTGGAATATCATTGGGATTCTTCAAGTTCCTATTGCTCCTGCTTTACCTCATGTTTAGCCTCAACCTTAGCCTTGAAATTTTCATCTTTGCACACATGATACTTATCTATTCTCTATGCTTCCTCAAATGTAGCTTATTATTCTTTCATAATCTTATCTTCAATTATGACTTCCTCTATGTCCTCCATAGAGTGTGGTGGTGAGGAGCTAAGAATAGTAGTTTGCACATCTTCCTACGAAACATTCCCCTTGTGAACCATGAATATTTTTGGTTTTGGGGTGTCAACTTCCTATGCTTGATGTACTCCCATAATAGACTCTTCAATGGTGTGCATCAGAATAAGTGGGGTGCCTACCCCATATTGTTGATGGATGTGTGGAATCCACAAACACCATATATGTCACTATAGGGGGATAGATTATATGGATTTTGAATGTAATGGGATCATAGTGGCTCTTCCTATCTTGAATGTTTACTAAATGCATTAAAATTTGGCCTCTTCAGCCACTATATTGATGATGGTGGAAGTAGGTTAAGGGGTAAATTGATACATATATTTTATGGAACTCTATTTTACACCTAGATGATGTGCACTACTTTCCAATGAAAGTATTATTTCTCTTCTTCCTTCTCATATAGGTCTTCATCTATATCAACAATCATCATTATATAGATCTATTATTCATGTATTCTATGTGTGGCAAGTCATAGATCAAAATAATTTTAGGTCAATTCAAGTTGTCTAACCATGTGATTTGGTTATGAATCTTCTATCTTAGAGGAGATAGAGATATTATGCCCTAGAGCACCTTATGATTCCTCAAATATTTGATGGGTGAGGCTATTATTTAATATTACATAGTTATAGTTATAAGGTGTGGAATATGTGGTTATACCATGTACTATGGGGTTTTTTCATTATTGTGATTGCTTTCTATTTGGATACCTCAGTCTACACCATTTACATGTCAATAAAATATGTAAGTGGTGAACTAAATACCTTAGTAAATTCATGAATTCTAATGGTAATTCCCTTTGGTAGATTTGTGATGACCACATATTATCCCAAATACTGCATGACATCAAGTGGTATGCATAGGTTGGATGAAATTACCTCCACCAAATCATTCCACCTTTTGGTTAACTTAACTTGGTTCCAAAAATAGGTACTCTCCTAGGTCTAAATGAGGTTACTAAATTGCACATCCATCCAGTAGTTAACGTCAAGATGAACTTTGCCTTTGGGTGACTTCTATTATGTAAAAACTAACATTAATATAAAAAAATTGGTACTGCAAAGTATGATTCACCATTACCAAGTCTTTATTAATATTTAGAGTGAGTTTAATGACCAAAAATTTAGGTTAGTTAAATTCTTAATTTGAATATTCATGAAATGCATTCTAACATAATATGCTCTACCACATCATTAATGTCCTCCAAAGGAATTACTCACAATCTTTGGAAGTAATTTTCCTATATCTTTAGAAGTATTAGTAGTATTCTTGATTTTTATTGGGATATATATCTCTACCTCATAGGAATTCTTATCTCCCTTACCATTACATTTGTATTGATGTGAATGGTTATGTCTTGGGAAAGATAAATATTTCCCTCATCATAATGACTCAACAATACCTCCATTACATCTCCAAGTTACCCAAAAGTAGGAAATTATATCAACCACTCCATCTCTATGTTATGGAGTTTATGTGGTGGTGTTAATGTTTATGGTTACAACCCTTTAACTATGTTTGACAGAAACATTCATAGCTCAACATTGAAAATAAAATCATAGGCGTCTATGTCTATACAGTGCATTTATTATAATTCCACATTGATGTCCATGTCCTATTTTTTTGATTTTGTGAATCCTTTTATGAGTTTTGATTGATCAAATCTAGCCATTGTATGTCATTTAATTTGATGTTGAAATAATTACCTTGGATGTCTGAAGTCTAGACTCATATGAGAGTAAGAATTGCCTTGAAATTTTGTAGCACTTTGTTACACTTAGTAGTGGATATGAAATCAACCTTCCTAGTGCCAAATTTATAGCTTCTCATACCACCTTCTATGCTTTTTTGTATTAATTATTTTCACTATCACTTAATCCTTCACACATGAGATTTGAATGAGGTGGATACATTCTGATTGATGTGGCATTTTTTTACTAATGCGATATTTGATTATGGTGGAAGTTGATGATTTTTTACCTATTAATTTAATTGGGATTTGTTCATATGATATTATTATATTTTGACACCAACCTATCACTTTTATAATAGATTTTTTAATCTCTTGTAAAATTAATCATTAATAGTAATAACTTGACCATTAAACTCCACTATCTACTCAAGATTTAAATGTAGGTGTCCTTCCTAGACTTAATTAATGTCCATACACTATACTCATTTAGATAATGTTTTTCATTACTACAATGCATCATTAGTAGTGGAAATTTATAATTAATCTTTGATCCTTCTTATCTTTTATCTCTATACACACATACTCATATTTACCTCACACGTGCTAAAAAGCACAAAACCCCAACTATTCTAAAATCAATTAATAGTAACTACCATATACTTGGTGTAATATAACACCTTTATTCCATGTTGTAATAGATTAATGGTGCTAATAATTCAACCTATATCTATTTAGTTTCCTGGGTAAGACATTTCTCTACAAATATTATAAGACCACTATTCTAGGCTAAAAAAGTTCATGGATGATGTAAGGGCCTTTCTACCTAATGTTAATCCTTTTAGGGAAATATATGAACCTACTATCATACAAAAAAATAATTTTATTTACATGAAATTCCTTTATTTATATATTTTTATCATGCCATGCCTTCTAGCTATGGTTTTTTATCTCCTGGGTCCATACTACTCTATATCTCACTTCATCCATGCAATTCAAGTCCAAAAAATATTTTAGTCATTGATTCTTGATCACCCAATTGTAACACATTTGTGACTTGTAAATAGGGAAACACATATTCTATAGGAATCACTACTTATAACCCATAGACCAATAAGAATGGTATAAACCCTATTTAAAATTTATAATATGTTTGATAAGCTGATGAGATTGCTAGAAACCTATCCTCTTAGTCAACTCACTTCACATCATATATCTTAGTAAGCATCTTACTTATTACCTTGTTTATAGATTTAGCTTGGCCATTCACTTATGGATTATAAGTTTTGATTTTATGATGTGATATCATGAACTCATCCATCAGGGTATTGATGGCATTATTTAAAAAGGTGATTTCCTCTATCACTTACCAACTTAAGAGGGAAAATGATCTTGACGATGACGTTCTCATACAAGAACTTGGTTGTACCCTTCACACCATAACTTAGAGTTATAACATATTCTATTGATTTTGTAAAGTAATCTATCATGGTGATTATGTAACTTGCATTACTATGTTCACTTGGAGGATTGATTGGTCCTACAAAGTCAATCCCCCACTATTCAGATGGTTGTTTCACTAACATGGTATGTAAAGGCATGTCATCCCATTGGTGTGTCTTACCCATCCTTTTTCAAACATATTATTTATATACTAATCTCTGTGTATCCTAAAATAGATAGGGCCACCAAATTCCACTTTGTAATATTTTCCTCATAGTTGTATCTCTTACAAAGTGACCTCCTGCAACTCCCTAATGCACTTCTCTTGAAACTCCCTAATGCACTTCATATTTTATCTATGCATGCTTTTACTCTATAAATAATCTACATAACACTTTGTATTTACATAAGTAGTATAAAAATCCATTAACAATACTATATGGAAGAGCTCTAGTGATTAGTTATTTATTATCTCTCTTTGTATAGTTCTTTAGGAATTTCCCTTGTTCCATAAATTATGTGATCTCTTGTAGTTACTCTAGAATAATAATCACCATGAATAGGTGTGCATATGATGACTCATCTTTGATTTCCTCAAATTCCTTTCCATTATTGATCTAGCTATGATGGTTTGGGCCAACATTCTTTCAACCTAGTTTGATGTCAATCCAAAATTGAAATTCCTATAAAATCATCATCTAGAATGATATTCATCTTCCCAACATTATCTTGTTTACTAGGTATCATAGATCTTAATGATGAGTAAAAAATTCAAATAGTGTGGCCAACAAGTAGTGCACTAACATTTTTAGTGTGAACACTATCACCAAGGCTTCTTTATAAATTATCATATAGTTCTTTTCTATGGTTGAAAACTTTCTACTTGTAAAGTGCATCAAATGATCCAATCCTCTTTATCCTAATTATGTAAGTATTGATCCAACTACAAGCCCTGAAGTATCCACATGCACAATTTACTTCAATCTATAAAAACTAGGATTAGATCAGTCACTAGTCTCTAATTTGAATCAACAAAGGCATGATAGTCCTCTATCGAGAAAAATTGGACTCCTTTTTATAGTAGCATCTCCGAAGGGGTTGATATAGTGACATAGCCCTTGATGAATTTCTAGTAGTAACCTATTTTTCCTATAAAAGAGTGCACTTATATTTAAGTCTTGGGTTATGACATCCCCATAATGACTACAATCTTATCCTAGTCTAATAGAATTCTTTTACTACACACTACATGACCTTATAAAACATCAAAGGGTGTGAAAACCAAACATTTCTTCAAATTTAGTGTTATGCATAGTGCTTTACATCTCTATAACATTAACCTAAGTATTGATAAATGTTCCCTAAATAAAGAGAACATTATCTATTCATCCAAGTACACTTATAAGATGTCATGGATGAAATCCTTGAGCACAATCAACATAGACTCGGATAACACTACAAATGCATTTTTGAGTCTAAATGGCAAGACTCTATAATTGAATGAACCCTATTCTATTATGAATGTGGTTTTGGTCATGTTGTTTCTATGATGGGTCCCTAATGGTAATTTTTGAATTCATCTATGAATGAGAACACTTCATGCCCTATGATAGCCTCTAAAACTTCATCCATAAAGGGAATGAGAAATGGGTCATTGACACAAGCATCATTGAGGATGTGATAGTCTCTATAAATGCATATCTCCCCAATATTATTTAGCTATAATACCATGGGGATAACCTAGTTAGCTTTCTTGATTGGGAAGATAATGCCTACTTCTAACATGCGATCTATTTTAGCTTTTAGTTCATCTTCCTGTTTAACTTTAGCCTACATGGTCTCTTCTTAATTGGCCATGCACACCCTTTTAGTTCCATGTGCATCTCCTCAAATAAGGATCAACACCTTTAACTTATGTGAATGTTGTTGTAAATACATCTTGATAGTCTCTAAGCAATTGTAAAACATTTTGAGATATCTTCTTGCATCTAACAATCTCTCACATGCATCATTTTAGGTTCATATTTTATACCAATGTTTGATATGTGTTCCTATAATGGATCCTGGTACATCTTTCATTACTCTTCAAAAATGAATTTGCATAGTATCCATTCTCCTTCATGTTATGGGAACTATATGTGTCACATCATTTCCTCCTCTATTTCTTCTATGACAAGTTCTAGCAGAGGTTCTAACTCTCTCTAGATCAAAGAGATTCCCTATAGTAATGTAGTCCTTTCTATCTATCCTATGGGACTTCTCATCCTCATCTTGTATCCTATAGTATGTATGAATCCATATTTGATCCTCACCTTCACCAAATTCATAAAGCTGCAATATGTGTTTTAGGTTTTTTTCTATGACTTCATGTGAACCTAGTTCTAGTGGTGATGGTAATTATTTAAGTTTATTTCAACACATAATGGTTCTCATATTTTATAAATCCACTTGTACCTAAGTATTATCACTCTCAAAGATGAAAATTTTAATAAATCATATTGGATATGTGCCCAATGTTTTATATCCCTTCTTCACTCTTGTTAGATGTACCATGTAGTAGAGTAAACACCTAGGGTATAAATGGAGTTATGCATCAAATAGTTAGGAGTGATACCCTCTAACATCCATACATCAATACATATATACACATTAAATTATAGGAATTCAACCTCTTGATAGATAGGCTAATCTATTCTAATAATTTATGGTAGCTTAAATCAAGCTACTAGAAGTTTTCATGTTCTTCTCATATTAAATGCTCATCCTTGTAGATGTCCCACTAGTTCATAAAAATTTCATTCATCACATATTCAAAGGGTCTAACCCTCTACTTTTCATCTAGTACATATAGTTAAAATCATAGGATGAACTTGTCATCATCCTTTGTAAAAAAATACTTTGGTATTTGTCACTTAGTCACAAAGACCATTCATAAAGGTCATAATTCATTATCTCCTTTTACCTAGTTGAGTACATGGATGTTTGTGTCTCCACTTATTGAAGAATATATTTCACATTGGAGAACACCCTATGGATTTGGCTCTGTGTAGTCCTACTTAGTATGACCTCTTTGACAGATAAAATATATATTAGATTGTGTTGGAGATCTTATAGTCATTAACTACACATCCTCCTTATCCTTTTGAGTAATATCTATGTTATTCATCCCCATTATTCCCAAGATCCATTGTGAACTATGAATATAAGTATATAGAGTAGTTCTTTTATATATGAAACTATACTCTATTGCTTATAGAGCCTTCTACTTGTCTTTAACTATGACCTTCATCTAAATGGCACTAACACCATTATAAAGTGAGTCTAGCTCTTTTGGGAGGATTTCAGGCCTAAATTCAATCTTGTTTAGAGGAATTACAATGATATTTTCATCCTAATGAGAATCTAACTAATTCATGACTATGTTAATAGTCATACAACCATTATAGGCCCACATATTGCCTATTAGCATAGGCTAGTGAATCCCATCTATATTCATATCTATCACTTTGAAATCATCTCACAAACTTAGTTCTATGACTTTGATATCTATATCCTCTAGGTGACAAATATGTTTGACCCTTCCATACTCTACAAGGCTAAGCATGATAGGACTATATATAAACATGAGTCCTCATCAGGCTTCCCAAGTCAATCTAGGGATCATATTTATAGTGGTTCTAAAGTCTAATGTAGTGTTGGGTATTTCATACCTAGATAGTTCTATGTCAATCCTCACATTGATGTCTTAAGGTTTCTTGGTCTTTAAAATCCAAACCAACTTATCCATTAACCACTAGCCTTTCTACACATATTCTAGCTAGTTATGGAGTAGGTTCATGATGTTCTGGGAGATATCTTCATTGTGTAACATACTAAGGAGTTTCATTAAAGCTATAAATCTAGTGACAACCTCATCCTATATATATATATATATATATATATATATATATATATATATAATCTACCCATATATCTATGCATTAAGATCTACATCATCCCTTTTATTCATCCTTTGTTGCTATATTATCTTATTGAATATGTGTAGCTTCCTTTACCATGACATTTTGAGTGGTAAGCTTGGTATATTTGTCTAGTCATTTTTTTATACCTAATTCTTTAGGCACTTATAATGGAGGTAACCCCTATTCTACATGTTGTTTTCTAGTTACTACCTATAATGTGGCATCCTCCCTTAACTAAACATGGATCATGTTAACATTTCTAATAGGTCTCTTCCTCTATAGTATTTCAAATATTGGATAGTCTTCTTTATTATGCTACTTTATCTCTCGATAGTGTGCACTATAAGGTTACCTCTAAGGACTTATAAGGTGATTTATCTACACATGGTTTAGTTTTATATAGAGATAACAATGAATGGGTGGCCTATGCCCATTATTTCCTTAGCCTCTTTGTGCACCACCTTGATATCCTCATTTGTATCCTCCTAAATTCCCATAAAATCCATATCACCTTGGTATTATTATTTCCTAAAATTTCTAGTGTTCTATGACACATTCCATCATTGTTATCATGGATATTCATTAAATTTGATTGATTATGGTTGTTACAGGTTTAGGGCCCATCCTAACTATTTTTGTTGAGGAATAATAGTATTTTATGGGGATTGGTATGGGTAGGGCACAATATATTGTCAAAAGTTTTGTGAGTCAATATTCTAGTTCTATGTAGAAGGTAGGGTACCCCTCAATTATTGTGTTTTTTTGTATGATCTAGGGACCCAAAGCATTACCTATCAATTCTAACTTTGTATGATGTTCCCTAGGTTAAGAGTAGCTTTTGGTGTAACTAAAACTTTCTATACATCAACTATGAACATGTTCTTAGTGATATCCTCCTTTAGTTCTTAGAGTGCCTAACAGTCCTTATCATCATGTGTAGGTGATTTACAAAATTTATAATACATGTGGGGTTTTGATGTACTATTTTAAAAGGTGACTTTATGAGGTTGCATGCCATACCAATCTACATATCTCATAAAACTTCACTTTAACCCTAGGGTATTCATTTATATGAGTCCGTTATTGTCAACACTATATGCACCATATATATAACTCAGGTCTCTTATCCCTTCCTTGAAATTGATCTAATCTAATCAAGATAGTATATAAGGCAATTTCTACCTTGGATTATGGCATAACTACATCCCCATACTCTTCAATCTGCTCCACCAAAATCATAGTAGATCTTGTATCTACTTTATCTCTGAGTTGGATTTGGGCTATGGTAAATCTGATCCTTAGTCTTAAACCCTCTACAAACCAAGTGGATTTATCTTTATCCTCCAAAACAAATTTTACTTTGTTCATGATTTCAAATAATCTATGATCATAGTCACCAATGGTCTCCTAAGGTCCTTAGTAGATCTCCTTCAAATCTTGGATTATTTAGCTTGAACTCTTCTTAACCAAAAAAACTATGATGAGCCAAATATTAACATCATCAAGGGATTCTTTGACTATATTTTTCCTAAACATGAACTCTATTTCACACCCACTCAAATCATAAATCAATTCAAACTTATTAATATTATCATTAGTGATTGATATTTCCTTCCATTTAATGTTGTAGGTAAGTAAGTATTGTTCAAGGTTTGCAGGCCCATCATATGGATCTAGGTGTATAAAAGTACCTAATTGATCTAATATTAACATTTATGGCCTCACAATCCAAATGTTAACCCCTATCATTTAAGTTTTAATGACCATTATCTTATATTGATTTTCCATGCCTCATAGTATCCTTGTTTAAGGAAAAATGACTAATTTAGGCCTTGAGAAGCTAGACCATCATATAAATGTCATGAGGCACTGAGAAGAACAAGTTGATCAGGCATTTAATAATTACAATTGAGGAGTATACCAGAGGAAAAGAATGCATGCACATGACAATATTAGTTTCAGGATGATCCTCTACAAATTTCATGTCTTGATGATCTCTTTATCTTGAGATATAAGCCTTTAAAGTAGAATTAGTAGATGAAGATGGTCACACAAGTGTCAAACTAAAGCCTTAGTAATTAAACATTGGTGTTCAAAGTGTGAAAGTCACATCAAAATCAAATGATATTCATGCATATGTCAAATAAGGGCATGATGACATCAAATTTAAGCTTAATAATTAACCATTTAGTGTTTAAAGTGTGATGGTCATGCAGATGTCATTGATGATCATGCAGATGTCAATGACGGTCATGCGAATGTAAAAATAAATCTTGACAATTATCCATTAGGTTCAAAAAATTTATGGTCACATGGACATCAATGATAGTCATGTTAATGTCAAATGATGATCATGCAGATGCTAAATTTAAGCCATGGTAAATAGCCATTTGAGTTTAAAATGAGAGCATATCTAATTGTTGGTGTTTAAATGTACATCCAAATACAATAGAGTTAGGGAAAGGATGATGTAAGTGGGACCAAGTAGATATAAGGGGTCAAATTAATTCATACCATTAAAATATAATGGTGTGATAAATGTCAAAAGAGTGAATAGGATAGGTTAATATTGATAGCTAATAAAACAAGTCAACCTAGTAAATTTTTCATTAGAGGTTGAAGAAGCCATTTTTTATCAAGGTAAGCAGATGCATAGAGCCAAATTTGAACACATTAACCAGAGTAGATATCTTAAGACTAAACATTTCCATTAGATCTTTGTGGAGATAAAGTATGGATTTTAAACCTAATTCATATCAAAGGTCAACAAGTAGCCACTTATATTAGATAGCCTTAGCGCTATCAGGTTCATGCATATGAAGACTTTGTCCTTGCAATAGATCAAGTTTGAGTTAAATATTGGCATTGGAATACTAAGAAAAAAGTGTAAATTTAGTTTTATTTCCACTTATATATTTTTCCCCTGGATATATCAAGCACACTTCATCTTTTAAGGACAATTTTCATGTAAGGAGGAGCTAAAGTGTAGTTAACTAACCTTGAACTACTAGTGATTCTTAGTTGACTAGTCATGGGTGAACCAAACATGCATAAATATTGTTTTTTTTTCATGAAATAAAAGGCTTTATAACACTTCCAAATAAATTCAATTATTTTACATCTAAATTTTGTGTAGCATATGTTCATGAAGATTGAAAAAGTCTAATATGGGCCCACCATTCCTTATTCCAATGCAAAAGAGAAGTCCATGTAATTTTTTCATCAAAGGGAGATATATTCAAAGCTTTAAAATCATTTTGTATTTCAAGTTTGAATTGACATGAATTGGAGTTGATATCATCTTCCATATTGTATGCCACATTGGCTATTTCTATTCTATTTAGCTATATATTATAGGATTTTAAGCCTTTTTGATAGGGATCCCTCTCTTGGCATGACCAAACTCTACCAAGATTGAGTTTTGTAACCTTTTAAGATAAATAAAATGACTATTTCAGATTCCATTATGATGGTCTTGTGTGTAATATCAATTTAATTTACATATGTGGTAGATTTTTCTCCCTTGTCAAGTCTTGAAATCACCTAATTACTAGTAACCTAATTTATGTAGGTCTTGTTTTAGTGTTTGATGTCATTTGTTTGAGATAATAGTGGATAAAGTTGGCTGGTCAGTTCCTTTAATGAATCATATTCCATCATTTCCCTCTTTATTTGATCAACTGATAAAACCTCTACATGAAATACTGATGCATAGGAGCCATTTGGAGATGTAGATTTAACCTTTACTTGTCCTATTAGTGTTTTAAGAGCACAAATAGAGTGGATGAACCCTCATTATAGGTATATCACCAATAATAAAGTAATATTTCCATTTTAGTTTCCTTTTTACCCTTTTAATCCCAATAATTAGTAGTTTAGTAAGTAGTGCAAAGTGATACATCAGAGGAGCTAGCCTCACCAAAATCTAGAGGTATGATCTGAGTTCATGTGTTCCACACCTTAGATCATTCAAATGTTAGACAAGGTGTGAATGATTTTCAAAACAAAATTTCAAGCCTTTAAATAGGATGTTATATGGTTTACTAATAGTTCTAGCATGCCTTATGGGACACAAATTCAGCCATTGGAGTATGATTATAAAACTAATGTTTATCACAACCCTTAAGAGTCAATCCAAATGTTGCCTAGCTTTCCTACTTGAAATTATATCCAAGAGAGGTCTTAAAATGTTGAAAAATTATGATTTGAAGAGTCTAATTTTTAGATTACATAGCTCATATAGGGGCCTACATATTCAAGTTCTCAAGAAGAGATTTATAGTGATTAATTTCATGATTTTGAGGATAATCTAGCCAAGCAAATTGAGCTTAGAAATCAACATCTCTAGTATTCAATGGTAGCTGTTGAGGCAACACAATAACAAATTCCTTCTTTCTCACCTATGGTAAGAATAGATTTAAAATAAGAGGTTTATAAACCTAAGTTCATGACTTAAAACTAGACTGGATAGTCAAAAGAGAAAGAATAACATTTAATCATGATGTAAGATGATAAAGTTAAGGCCAAACAAGAGATCACTCAGCCTCCATTTCCTTCTCCTCAATAACCCAAGTCCTTTCTTTCATGGAAAGCCATTCTATAAAAAGTTTAGAAGAGAAAGGAGGTGAAGGTGATCTAAGAAGAGAAACCTCATTAACAAAATTAGGTATATATGGTTTCTTATATAGACCTTTCTCATTTCATTCAGTACTTTTAAGAAACTACTATGCCAATCTTGGAGAAGGAACATATCTATATTGAAGCAATTGAGGATCTTTTAGCTGAGATAGATGACAGAGTATTGCATGATCATAAGGATGACATCATCATATGCACACTTAGTGCCAATTAAGGGATTGATCCAATCTCACAAGTTGTACAATAAAGTAAATTCAAAGAAACTTCTACTAAGATTGAAGACCAAATAAAATTAAAATATGATATTCTGGAGGAAGAGACTCCAATTATTCAAGTTGAAAATGATTTTCATGGGACTATTGACCACACAATAGCTACCATCCATCATGAATAATATGAGCTTGTAGAAGAGATAAAAGATAAGTACCAATCAACACAAGAAGATGAACAATCTAATTTTGAGAGCATGACAAGTCATCAACTTGATACCAAAGATGATGCAATTATGACTAATCAATCTGAGATACCAAAAGATGATTTGAAACTTTATGATCATAGTTATTCTTTACTTGAATGTGGCCCATTGAAGGGTGATAAAAGTGTTATCATCAATCAAAAATCATTTGTTTTCTTAGGAGATGACATGTTTACACATCTCAATCATGATTATCAACCTCTTTAATCATCTTCAGATGTTTTTTCTACTTTTGGAAAGTAAGTATGAACATAAATGGCCTCAATAAGTTACAATATTGTATCCATATCACTTAGATGTCAACCTTGAAGATATGACAAAGAAAATACAACAAGATAAAGTCCAAGATCATGATCAAAAGTTCATAAAATAAGGATAATTAAAGATGTTCTTTTAAAGTACATGAATATGGGAGCATGATGATTAGGTCTTGGATCCATACCTTCAATCAATGTACCTAAGAATGGAGGTCAGAATCCCAACTACACCATCCAAAAGACATGAGCATCCAACTGATCTTAGCTACAAAATAAAGCTATCAAGAGATGGTAAATACATTTCAAGGTTCTATGGCGGACCAAAAAACTTCCCTTTCAATCTTGGAGGAAATATTCTCCTTTTAGGTTAGTTTTTATATGTTTGTTTTATGTCAATAAGTGAGTAGAACAAGCATCATTCTACTTACTTTTGTTGTGTTTTCCTATTTCCCTTAGACTAGTTATCATTACTTTCTAGTTTAGCTATTTTTTTCCTCTAGTATTGTTGTATAATATTCAAAAAAGGTGTATCAAATCCCAAAAGAGTCTCTTCCTATTCAATAAAGTCATCTAGTTAAAACTTGTTATATGAGTTATTTTGACTAGAAAGATGGTTAACCCCTATAAGCCACCAAAAATGTTAACATTTTTAGCCTACCAATCCAAATGTTAACCCCTATCATTTAAGTTTTGATGATAATTTTCTTATCTTGATTTTCTATGCCTCACAGTGTCCTTTTTTAAATAAAATTGACAAATACAAGCCTTGAGAAGCTAGATCATCATACAAACATCATGAAAGAATTATTTGAGCAAGCTAATCCTAATTTTAATAATTAAACATAAGGTTTATACCAAAGACAATGAATGTATGCCATGATTATATTAGTTCCAAGATCGTCCTCTATAAATTTCATGTCTCGATGAGTTATCTATCTCAAGATATAAGCCTTCAAAGTAGAATAATCAAATGAAGATAGTCACATGAACATCAAATTAAAGCCTCGGTAATTAACCATTAGTGTTCAAAGTGTGATGGTTACATAGACATTAAATTAAAATCATGTAGACATAAAATATAGGTATGCCAAAATCAAATTTAAGCTCAAAAATTAACTATTTAGTATTCAAAGTGTAATGGTCATGCATACATCATTGGCAGTCACATAGACGTTAATGACAATCACACAAATGTCAAAATAATTCTCAAAAATTATCCATTGGGGTCAAAATTTTGATGTTCATGTAGATGTTAATGACAATCACATGGATTTCAAATGATAGGCATGAAAATGTCAAATTTAATTCTTCTTAAATAGTCATTTGAGTTTAAAATGAAAGTATATCTAACGGTTGGCATTTGAACATACATCCATATCCAATGAAGTAAAGGAAAGGATTATGTAAGTAGGACCAAGTAGATATAAGGGTCATGTTAACTCATAACATGGAAATCTAATAGTGAAATAAAGGTTAAAATAATTGACAAGCTAGGTCAATATCGATATAAAATGAATGAAGTCAACCTAAGAGCTTTTTCATTAGATGTTAAAGAATTACTTTTTGATTGAGGTAAGTAGATGCATAGAGCCAAATTTGAACATGTTAACCAAAGTATATATCCTAAGATTTAAAATCACCATTAGATCTCTATGGAGATAAATTAGGTCTTTTATACTTAATTTATATCAAAGGTCAAAAAATAATCGCTTAAAGTAGATAGTCTTAGCTCTACCAGGTCCATGCATATGAAGACTTTATCCTTGCAGTATATCAAATTTGAGTTAAATATTGGCATTAGAAGACTAATCAAGGAATGAAAATGGATTTTTTATTCCACTTATTTATTGTTTGCATGGAGATTTCAAGCACACTTTAGCTTTCAAGGACCATTTTCATGCAAGGAGTACCTAAAGTGTAGTTGACTAGCCTTGAACTACCAGTGACTCTCAATTAACTAGTAATGGGTGGACCAAACATGCATACATATTCCTTTATTTTCATTCAATATAAGGATATATAACACTTATAAATTAATTCAAGGAGTTAATATAAAAATTTGATGTAGCATGCATGCATGAAGATTGTCAAAGTCTAAGATGGGCCCACCATTCCTTGTTCCAATGGAAAAGATAAGTCAATGCAATTTTTTCATCAAAGAGAAATATATTAAAAGATTTAAAATCAGTTTTTTATTCAATTTTGACTTCACATGAAGTGGAGTTGATCTCCTCTTCCATATTATATGCCATATTGGCTAGTCCTATTCTATTTGGCTATATATTGTAGGCTTTTAAGCCATTTTTGATGGGATCCCTCTCTTAGCATGACCAAAATATACCAAGATTAAGTTTTGTAACCTTTTTAGATAAATAAAATGCCTATTTTAGATTCCATTATGCTAGTATAGTGTGTAATATCAGTTTGATTTACATATGTGGTAGAGATTTCTCCGTTGTCAAGTCTCAACCTCAACTAATTACTGGTAAGCTAATTTATACATGTCATGTTTTAGTGTTTGATGTCATTTATATGATCTAAAATTTGATAAAAGTGGCTAGTTAGTGCCTTGAATTAGTGATATTCCATCATTTCCCTCAATATTTGATCAACTGATAAAACCTCTACATGAAATATAGGTGCATAGGAGTCATTTGTAGTTGTACATTCAACATTTACTTTTCTTATTAGTGTTTTAAGAGCTCAAATAGAGTTGATGAACCAAAATTATAGGTGTATAACCAACAATAAAGTAGTATTTCAATTTTAGTTTCCTTCTTATCCTTTTCATCCCAACAATCAATAGTTTAGTAAGTAGTGTATAGTGATACATCAAACTAGCTAGCCTTACCAAAATATAGAGGTATTATCTAAGTTCATGTCAGGAATCTAGAACAAAAATTAGCTTAGAACAATTGATTACCTTTGTATAAGCAACTAAACATGAAATTTAACCAGAAGTAACAAGTAACTAGAAATCAGAAACAACACAGAATATGAGAGACAATACCCAATTGTATTAATACTCTTCCAAAAGGAATTACAATAAAGAAGATGCTACACTCTTCTTCCCACTCCTCTAGGGCTCCCACACCTCTATGGCATACAATAATCTCCCTCAAGAGTTCTCTCTCTCAACTAAAATCACAATAAACAACTCAAACATAGAGTTGTTGTTCACCTCCAACTAGTCAGTATCACTACTGCTAGTACCACAGAGTATACACACATACTCCAAGTTTAAGTACACAATGCACTCCAAGTAGATCTCACCTGATCTTACTACCTATTGTGTTGCTGATCTCCCTAATCTTGCTGTCACCTACAGATCAACCTAGTTTTGCACACTTGCAAACCTAGATCTCTCTCTCACACACACACACCTACAGATCAATCGACCTTACTTACCATGAAAAACCCTTGTCCTTACCTCACCAAGTCCTTATGATTCTCCAAACCAGCACCCCTATGGATCTTCTACCAGATCTTGCTCTCCCACAGATCTACCTGATCATACACACTTGGCACTGTGGCACTATGATGAGCCATTCTTGCTCTCTTCCCTCTAAAGGAGCTAACCTTGCTCTCTCTATCTAGCACACTTTATAATACAGCCCATGAGTCTATTATATAGATCCCATATAAACAATAATTAGACTTCTAATTATAATAATTAGAACCATAGCTCCAAGATTAAAATTAGTCTTTAACATGCAAACAACTGATTCATTAAACAAATTGTCCATGTAACTGACAGTGCTAGAACCGCATAGGCAACCAACATTGGTCCCTGTCTATCTAGAGGTGACTGATGTCAGCCGATACTGACTGATGTCAGTAGCTTTACACACTAGATATGACCGACGTCGGTTGGCCTGACCAACGTCAGTTGCACTGCAAGTCAGCAACCTCCTCTTCCATGTTTGCATTAGTGAAGCTTTTAGCTCCACAACCTAATAATCTCCCACTTGGAGATAAATAGCTACACCTATACCTGTACTTGTACATCATCTAATTTGTTTCTTGGCTTATATCCCTCTTCAAGCTCAATCTTGAAGACCAACCACCACACATCCTATGGTGCTACTCTTGTCATCCAAGTAACTTTCCATATCCGAATCTACATACACATGTAGAGAAGTCCCTGACCCTGCATAGCATGTTAACTTGCTGCTGGTCCCTCTCAAATACCTGAGAATCCACTAAACTACTTTCCAATGCTTCTTTATTGAATTGACCATAAACTCACTGACAGCTCCCACTTCTTAGGTAAACTCAGATCTAGTACACATGTACTCAACCTCATCATGTGATTGGGGACCTTATTCTGTGAACTGTCCATCCATAGGTGTGCTAGCTGCTTTTACATCTTGCACTACCTTATTCACATAATCATCCTGAGACAACATCAACCTGTGACCTTCCCTATCTCTAGGAATACTCATGCCAAAGAATTTTGCTGCTCCCAAATCCTTCATGGCACACCATTGAACTAACTTTACCTTTAGCTCAGCAACTCCCTACATGTGTGACCTTGCAACAAGCATATACACCACATACAGTAATAGGATAATGTTGCAATCATTATCCAACCTGGTAAAGAAAACATAATGGTTACATTGACATTGACTAAAGCCATGCTTTATCATACACCTATCAAACCTGTACCACTATCCTGCAACTAGCTCAAGACCATATAGCTTGGCCTTCCATCTCACGTGTCCATTCTCTCTCTTCCTTAACCAAGGAATCCATTTGTCTTTTAGTGCTTTCATCCCAGCTGGAAACTCTACCAAATCTTCTATTTGGTTCTCTTCCAAAGAATTCATGCCATACTCCCACTATTTCTTGGATTCTACCTGCATTGCCTCTTCAAAACTTACTGGTTCTTGACCATCAATGAGAAACTTGTTCAGGTAGTATAAAGAGGGTGAATAATGAATTTGAGGCTTACTTACCCTTTCAATCCTCCACATGGTCATTTAAGACTCCTTGACAGCTTATTGTCTGCCCAAAATCCATTTCCTAGCTGACCCTGGTCTGCACCTGATCAATGTCAAATCCACCTGATCACCGATGCCGATTCCCTGACCAACATTAGTGTCCTAGTTGCCGACGTTGGTTCCCTAACTGACAGTGGTAGCCACCTGCCTGACACCACTGACTTTGCCTATTTGTACATGATCGACGTTGGTACTTGTTTGTTTGATGTCGGTTCCCCCTAACTAATGTCAGTAACTATGTTTTCCTATGAGTGATGACTTTTTACCTGCAAGCTTACTTTGAATCAAAACCCTATCCAAACTACCCTGCTCAAAGTTATCTAGCCCCTTCCGCTGATCTCTGTCCATCATCTCCTCCATGAACACTAAGGCTTTCCAGTTCTTAAGTTTGTTAAAGACATCTAACTTCCTATTAAGAACATGCATTCCCTTATCACTCATGTGACCAAGCCTACAAAGCCACATCTTTGCAACAAAAGGTGAATCAGTAATACAAGTAGATAGATAAAGAGTAACTACTTTCTTACCACATGCTAATTCAAGTGCACCCTTGGAAACTTTCCAAGATTCCACTATGAGAGTTACTATGCATCCCTCATCACCCAACTTTCCTAAAGAAATTAGCCTCATCTTCAAGACTGGGACCTGCATGACATCCTTCAACACCCATGTGTTGCCCATCTGTAATTTCAGTCGCACTTCCCCTTTGCCAACAATTTGACAAGGCTCACCAACCCCTCTATTTCGGGTTGCATGGAAAGACGCAACAGAATCTAAAACCCAAGATTCTACTTTATCTAAGGAACATATAAGAGCATCTCATGCATCAATACTTGCAACAATACCTACTTCTTTATTTCCTTCATGTTGATCTGCTACCAACCAACAATATTTCTTTTCTTGCTCTTTCTTTCCATAATTTTTTTATTGATCATTCGTGCCTTTGAATTCCTCCATTCTTAGCTTACTTTCTTCTACCATTGCTATACTCCCACTCAATCAAAAACCCCTAAGAGTGACCTGTAATCAAACACAAACCTACTCCCTACTACCTCGCTCTGATACCACTTTGTCAGTGGTATCACTCGGTGAACTAGCAACCTAGCTCTGATACCACTTTGTCAGTGGTATCACTTAGTGAACTAGCAACCCAGCTCTGATACCACTTTGTTAAGAATCTAGAATAAAAAATAGCTTTGATTCCACTATCAGGATTAGGAACATAATTGATTACCTTTGTATAAGCAACTAAACATAGAATTTAACTAGAAGTAATAAGTAACTAGAAATCAAAAACAACATAGAATATGAGAGACAATACCTAATTGTATTAATACTCTTCCAAAAGGAATTACAATAAAGAAGATGCCACACTCTTCTTCCCACACCTCTAGGGCTCCCACACCTCTAAGGCATACAATAATCTCCCTCAAGAGTTTTCTCTCTCACGTATGGTCACAACAAACAACTCAAACACAGAGTTATTATTCACCTCCAACCAGTCAGTATCACTACTACCAGTACCACAGAGAATACACAAATACTCCAAGTGTAAGTACATAATGCACTCTAAGTAGATCTCACCTGATCTTGCTACTTGTTGTGTTACTGATCTCCTTGATCTTGTTGCCACCTTTAGATCAACCTAGTTATGCACACCTATAAACCTAGATCTCGCACACACAAACACACACACCTGTAGATCAACCGACCTTACTTACCATGAATAATCCTTGTCCTTGCCTCAACAAGTCCTTATGATTCTCCAAACCAGCACCCCTGTGGATCTTCTACCAGATCTTGCTCTCCCACAGATCTACCTGATCATACACACTTGGCACTGTGGCACTATGAGGAGCCAATCTTACTCTCTTCCCTTTGAAGGAGCTAACCTCAATCTCTCTATCTAGCACACTTTACAATATAGCCCATGAATATATTATATGAAATCCCATACAAAAAATAATTAGACTTCTAATTACAATAATTAAAACCACAGCTCCAAGACTAAAATTAGTCTTTAACATATAAATAACTAGTTCACTAAATGAACTATTCATGTAACCGACAGTGCTAGAACCACACAGGCAACCAATGTCAGTCCCTATCTATCTGGAGGTGACCGATGTCAGCTGACACTGACCAATGTTGGTAGCTCTAAACACTAGATATGACCGATGTTGGTTGGCCTAACTAATGTCAGTTGCACTGTAACTCAGAAACCTCCTCCTTCATGTTTGCATCAGTGAAGCTTTTAGCTCCACAACCTAATAGTTCAAGTGTCCCACACCTTAGATCATTCTAATGTTATTTTAGGTGTAAAGTATTTTCAATGCCAAATATGCCAAACCTTCAAATAGGGTGCTATCTAGGTTGATAACAGATACCATAGTGGGGTTTCATATAGGTATCATAGTTTATTGGGTTGTAACTGATGTTAGGGATGGTTGCAGGTTTAGAGACTTTTGTGCACTTTGAGATGGCTCCTGATCTGGTGGTGGTTATGATGTCTCCTATAGTTATATGGATGTGGTATTTGTAGATATATATCCATTGTTTCATTCTTCTTCTAAAATTTTAAGTTGTGTAATGAAATCCATAGCTTGTACAAGAATTATAAGATCTATTACAAGAATTATAAGATCTATCTCTTTAGAAATAAATTTTGTTATGTTCTTATGTTAGTCTAAGAATCTTTGTGTAACTTCATGATATGCAAGATTTTGTACTTATAGGTTTTTTTATATGAACTTATTCTCAAATTACTACTTGCCAAGTGTCATCATCTAAAGTTTTATAAGAAATACTATGATTTTGAAAAAAATGGACTTGAGGGATGTGTAATTCCTTAGAAAATGATCCTTACCTCTAAAGATGTATCTCTAAAATCATGAACCTATATTATTCCTATGAGTATTAGGTAATCCTTTATTTTTATTTATATGATATCCTTTCTATAAACTATGAACTTTTACCCATATGTTATACTTTTATACCACTACCTTCTTTTTTCATACATGTTAAATCCTCATCACTTCCTCATGCTCCATCTCTACTTGGCCTAGGATCCTCACTCTATTTCTCTTCACCACACCCTTATCCTTATAATCTCTTTTCATCCAAATAATAAATGCTACTACTAATCCTCCTATTTGTAGTGTCCTGATATGCACTCTATTTATTCCATCTCCTATGTTATCACAATTCTCTTTCTAATTCTAGTGTCTTTTTCTGGTCCTTTTCTTTTAGATTCTCCATGTTATAATCATGTTCAAGATCTATCTTTTCATCTTTGATTCAATCTCCCTTATCTGTCAAACACCCCCATATTACCAAAGTGACAACTCCATATTAGTAGGAGTGGGCACCATAGACTTTTTTATAGCCAACATTTTGATCAATGTCAGGAGTTGATATAAAAATTTCCTCAAATTCCTCCTAGAAATAGGTCCTTCACTTCATCAAAGGATAAGTATCCTTAAACTATGAACTCAGTGATATGTCCATCAACAGTGGTAGTTATCCAATGGTTAATCAGATGAGTCCAAATTATCTCCATATTCTACAACTATTTTATCTTCTACTCAGTCTATGCAATGGTGTCACTTATTCATGGAAAAATATAGTGATATTAAAATTTATCTATCCAATCAACTAGCAAGCCTAGTAATTTACAACATAAAATCTCATAAATTTCACTATAAAGGTGTTCTATACTCTCTCTTAGAGTACACCAAAATTTATGGCCTTTTCTCACTAAAAATTCAATGATTTTTAGGTCTAACCATCTCTCAACATCTCTTTAGGTTGGTAAACATCACAACATATCCTTGACTAACAAGTTCCACACTCATCACACCATTATTAGCTAAAGTTATTGGGTTTTCACCAGAACATGCTAATTATGAGGATAGAGTGTCCGTAGTTACATCAAAATATTAAGGAATGGTTTAATCAAGACTTTGAAATATATGCTAGGTTTATCATAA